>JACXGI010002670.1:0-70736 GCA_016801175.1 Esox masquinongy
GGGCAGCTGGCTGCGGCGGCTCCTGGGCAGCAGGGGGCGCTGGCTGCGGCGGTGGCCAGGGCAGCAGGGGGCACTGGCTGCGGCGGTGGCCAGGGCAGCAGGGGGCACTGGCTGCTGCCGCGGCTCCTGGGCAGCTGGCTGCGGCGGCAGCTCCTGGGCAGCTGGTGGCTGCGGCAGCTCCTGGGCAGCTGGCTGCGGCGGCTCCTGGGCAGCAGGGGGCGCTGGCTGCAGCGGCGGCCAGGGCAGCAGGGGGCGCTGGCTGCGGCAGCGGTTCCTGGGCAGCAGGCTGTGGCGTCGGCTCCTGGGCAGCTGGCTGTGGCAGTGGCTCCTAGGCAGCTGGTTGCGGCAGCGGCTCCTGGGCAGCCGGGGGCACTGGCTGCAGCTCCTGGGCAGCAGGGGGCGCTCGGCGCCTTGGAGCTGGCACTGGGTGTAGAGCAGACTGCGGAGCAGCGACTGGGGTGGCAGCAGGCCGCGGAGCAGGGAATGGGGTGCGCCAGATGGCCAGCCGACTGCCCGTCCCGTCCACATGGCATTGGGGAGGCGGCCTGAAAGGGCTTGTGCCATGACCAGAAGGCAGGGATCCCCCCTCGGGCTCCCAAGTTAGCCCCCTGCTCCCAAGTTAGCTCCCAAGTTAGCTCCCTGTTAGCCCCCCACTAAAAAGTTTCTGGGGAGGCCTCTGGGGTTCAGTAGACTGCGGAGACCTCGGTTCAGGGGAGGACCGTGGACCAGGTGTTGGGCACCTCGCCCTATGTTGGGGCTGCCCTCTTCGGCTGGGCTTTCAGGGTCGAGGAGAATATGTCCCTTTCCTGCCGGGGTGGATACCCGCCCAGCAGCTCTTTGGTCCCGGTAATCCGGAGGAGACCGCACGCCTCCACTATCGCCTGCTCGATGCGCACCCTGGTGAGGGGAGCTTCCTGCTCGAGCTGTTGGAAGTGCACCGTGCCGAGCATGGAGTCAAGGAGGTGGCGGTTCCATAGTTCGTTTTCCTCCCTTGAATTACCCGCTGGTTCCATTCTTTGGGCCAGTTATTCTGTCACAGTGCGGTGGTTGAGTGGAGGGAACTGGGCGCAGGCAGAGCACGTTCAAATGTGTGTTTTATTACAGCAAAAAACAAATGAACGGCATACATGAAAAACAGAAACACTTACCACCCCATATACTGACAAGCAACAATAACACAGCCCGTCTGAGCTGGAAATAAGTACATGATCCAGTTTAGCCTCCGAGGCCAATAATCCAATTTTTATTTTTTCAGCCGATAAACCAAAAATCAGAAAATTTAAAAAACTAGTCCATAAACCCAATTTTCAATGATTTTGACGGGAAAATAATTGGAATTGGAAATTGGAATTTTGAACCCATTTTTTTCATTCTCTATTTACGGATAAATTAGATGCAAAGGACGACGTGAAATCACTTTGGAATTACTGGCCCTTATTCATGAAACCTTCTCAGAAAAGATCTCAGATTCAAGCGTGGGAGGAGACATACGATAATTTCCAAGTGTGATTTACAAAACTGTCACACCTCGTCAAAATGAGCTCAGATGTCATCGCTGATTGCAAGCTCATCGCTGAAGAGCAAGCTCAGCCATTAGGGTAACAGCGGTGGACGCAAGAACGCAATGCACCTGTCTTTATTTACATAATGACACACCCGTAATGTATGCAGGCGTGACGATTATCAACCTATAAATTGACAGCTTTCAGTATAAACTATTACTTAATACAAATTAACCATTTGTCATTCTCCATGAAAAAATGTATGCAGTCATGGAATACTCTTTCGAGTTTCAGCCCAGAGCTGAGGTCCTCTAGAAAAGCAAGCTCAGCCATTAGGGTAACAGCATGACCCAAAACCACTAGTTTATTTATACTCTCTAGTCAATTAAGACCTGTAAGCTAATCAAAATGTCAGCCACCGAAATAATAATGACTATTGATCTCCAAGTATGTCGATATAGGCATGAGTGACTTAGGAAAAGCAAGGCAAAGCAAGTTTTTCTGGCGCATTACATACACAAAGGCAATTCAAACCTTGCAAACGCATGAACAACAAAAATGCAGCATAAAGTGAAAGGAATAAATCATACATTAATAAGTTAATGATACATTATTTAACATTTTGGTATGTTTGTATGTGCTATATTCCTTGTCATTCTTATTTTACCTTGCCTATTATTATTATTACAATTGTGGATTTTGTTACTGAGGCTGTTATGGTTGTTGTTTTTCATGATCATGATGAGCTGATCAAATCAAGCATTATCTTATTTTTTGACGTGGGTTTACACGGTCTCCGACCAGACGTGAGTTTGATCGTAAGGATACGACAAAGATTATTTTTTTATTTTTATAAGACACACAAACACAAAACCAAGACACTAAAGTTACATAGATAAATAATAATAATAATAAAAATTAAATTACTTTTTTATTAAAGCACAACAACAGGAGGGAGCCTCTGCAACGTATGAAAATATTCAATAAAAGGATGCCATTTGTGTTAAAAAAAAAAAAAGAGCACTGGAGCCCCTGAGGGAATACTTAATTTTCTCAAGACCTAAAAAAAAACATAGCGTCATATGGCCATTGACAAATAGTAGGGGAGTGAACAGATTCATTCCAGTTCAGGAGAATCCTGCGTCGAGCCAGTATGGAAGTTAAAGCCACAATGTCTGCTTGGCTGGATGCAAATGAGAACAGGTTCTCCAGAATAACAAAAACAGCTATCCTGGGGCATGGTTGCAGGTTAACGTTTAGCACTTCAGATGAAATTTGAAAAATGGATTCCCAATAGTTGTTAAGGGCAGGGCACAGAGCGAACATATGATTACGGTCACATGGGGAGACATGACATCATCACATTCATCGTTCACATTCGGATAGATTTCAGCTAGCCTCAGCTTGGAAAAATGAGCTCTTTGCACACCCTTAAATTGTATAAAGCCAAAACATGCACAAGATGTAGTGGAGCGTACCCTGTCAATCAGCTCATCCCACCACTCCTGTGTGAATTCCATGCCCATCTCCCACTCCCAGGCAGATTTAGCTTTGTTAGTGGAGTACTTGTCCAATGACTGAATAACCAAGTAGATCTGATAGGACAATCCCTTCTGTCGAGGTAGTGAAGACAATACCCCATCCCAGGGTCAGCCATGGGGTTTGATGGGGAAGCCAGGAAAAGAGGAGACAATGCCTGACTTGCAGGTAACGGAAAAAGTGAGAGGGGGTAGAAAGTATTTAGAGATCAGAGTGGGAAAACCAGAAAAAAAACATTGTTATACTGGTCTTGGAATGTAATAATACCCTTCCTTGCCCAGAGACAGAAAGCAGTGTCCATAAGAAACGGGGGAAAGACGTGGTTAATATTAATAGGGCCCATAGCCGATGCAGGGAAAATTTTGAAATGACGCCGAAACTGATACCAGATCTTAAGTGTGGAAAGTACCACAGGATTGCCAGTATAGCGAGAGGGGGGTGCCGGCAAAGAACATCAGAGCAAAGCGGGAAGAGATGTAGACACGCAGGACCACACCACAAGGTGGCACCATGGGCTATCTGGAGCTTGCAACCAGAACATGACAAAGATAAAATTGTTGAATACCAGCTATGTCGGTGAAATAATTTTACAATCATTTTAAGATCAAATTTGATCGTTTGCATGTTCCATGAATGAGGGCCACTGTCTGCAAAAGAGGTGTAGGTTTGATGGACTGAAAATGCGTGAAGTTAACTAACATGCTTAAGGACAGGAGCAAAAGCATTTTATAAGATCAAATCTGACCATGCACCATGTCCAAAGGTTTAAAAGGTGGCATACAGACCTGACGTTCGGCCTAAGCTGTAACAAGCCTGTTAAGAACATATAAACCAGAGGGTGTGAACCAGATGCCTTGTCAATTCCCATGACAGGCTGAAATTTCCCCCTGGCTGAATCTGCATAGCATGGGGCCCTACACTGTAAGTGGTAACTGTGGCGGATAAAGGAGAAAACACAGAGCAACCAGTGACTCCCTAGGTCCTATCCTACCATTTGTTTTTTACCATTACCTTTCCCAATTCCAGAGCCTGTGTTGGTGTCTTTGCCTCGCACTAACACATGCTCTGCTGTTGTTTCTTCATGGAAGGTGTAGGAGCTTTTAGAGTGGACGCGATTGCGCACCAGTGACTGTGATCTTGCCTTTATGAATTCCCACCTGTAGCTCTTGTCCGCTTTGAGAGTCTGTACCTCCTTGAGGCTCCCCTACTGGCTCAAAGATATATGGTTTCTGGAGTGTGTCAGTCTGCTCAATTAACCTTCTTGACGTCTACAGTACAATGCACCCACGGCCCTGAGAGTTGGACTTGAAGGTCTGGCAGCTACGTGGGCTTCCCTCTCTGCCGGTACACCTCCCATTTTCGGCATCTCCAGGCTTGGGAATGAGATGTATATGTCTGGCTTGTGTGTGGCTGCTCCTGATGCCCGCACTGGTCTCTAACCAGCAGTTGTCTGCCTTTGTTTGGAAAGTGAGTCTGAAGGGTCTCAGTCCTGAACGGACTTGTCTCTTAAAAAGAAGGCTCTCACTGAATGTTGTCAACAATTTGGGCAGAAAGAATTCCGTCTATGAGGTCCCTCTGTTGGACTTCTTTCTCCTCCTTCCCTTCTGCCTTTGTATCCGCCAACCAGCAGTGTCTGCACGGTTGTGCATCAGAGTTGTCTGGGGGTTCCAGTCCTATGTGCAGTCTCTGTTTCCCTGGGTTGTGGAGCCATTTTCAAGGCTAATGGTAACAAGAGTCAGAATCCGCCTCCAACAGTGCATGTGCCCTCCACCAGGCCTCGAAGTCATGTGATAAACCAGCAATTGATTTTTTTTTAATAGAAAATGTGGAATGCTTTTTTGGGAAAATCAAAGGCTGGGCAACATGCCACTCTATGTACAGAATAATCTACCATTAAAGAATGAGTCTTTGTCACATGGTGAATAAGTTATTGAAAGAAAAAGTTACTGAAGATTCACATATTTATTTATCAAGTGGTTAACTGGAAAACCAAAGGCAGTGCAATGTGTGGCTGTTTCCTCTGAAGAATACAACATTGATTTAAAGCATGAGTTCATGAGGTAAGAGAGCTATTGAATTTTCGAGCGATTTTGTCATTTATATGTATTTAAAAAAAAATGTAGAATTGTTTTTTGGGAAAACCAAAGGCTGTACAACATGCCACCCTATGTAGGGAATAATCATTACAATGATATGTCTCGGTCACGGTGAAAAACCAATAGAAAATGTAAAATTTCAAATATAAAAAATTGTGTACGTGCTTAATGGGAAAGCCAAAAGCTGTCCAATGTGTGACCCTCCACTCTGAAGAATAAAACATTAATTTGAAGCATCTAGGTCATGAGAGGTCCCTTGAGACGTGCACGTCACTATTGGTTATGTGCAGACTGCCTACAATGTCGCCATAACTGTCTTCTGCCATTTTAAAAGTCAGGTTGAAATTGAGAAAACAAGACCTGTGCAGTGTGGCAAAGCTTTTGTCTTCATGAAGAGATTAACCTGAGCTGTACAGTGGATATAAAAAGTCTACACACCCCTGTTAAAATGCCAGGTTTTTGTGATGTAAAAGAATGAGACAAAGATAAATCATGTCAGAACTTTTTCCACTTTTAATGTGACCTATAATGTGAACAATTCAATTGAAAAACAAACTGAAATCTTCGAGGGGTTAAAATGAAAACCTTACATTAACCTGGTTGCATAAGTGTGCACACCCTCTTATAACTGGGAATGTGGCTGTGCACCTGCCATCATTTAAAGTTACTCTGATTAATCACAAATAAAGTTCAGCTGTTCTAGTAGGATTTTCCTGACATTATCTTAGTTGCATCTCAAAGCAAAAGCCATGGTCCGCAGAGAGCTTCCAAAGTATCAGAAGGATCTCATTGTTGAAAGATATCAGTCAGGAGAAGGGTACAAAAGAATTTCCAAAGCATTAGATATACCATGGAACACAGTGAAAACCGTCATCATCAAGTGGAGAAAATATGGCACAACAGAGACATTACCAAGAACTGGACGTCCCTCCAAAATTGATGAAAAGACGAGGAGAAAACTGGTCAGGGAGGCTTCCAAGAGGCCTACAGCAACATTAAAGGAACTGCAGGAATTTCTGGCAAATACTGGCTGTGTGCTACATGTGACAACAATCTTTTGTATTCTTCATATGAATGGGCTATGGGGTAGGGTGGCAAGACGGAAGCCTTTTCTTACAAAGAAAAACATCCAAGCCCGGCTGAAATTTGCAAAAACAAACATCAAGTCCCCCAAAAGCACGTGGGAAAATGTGTTATGGTCTGATGAAACCAAGGTTGAACTTTTTGGCCATAATTCCAAAGGGTATGTTTGGCGCAAAAACAACACTGCACATCACCCAAAGTACACCATACCCACAGTGAAGCATGGCACAAAACCTTCAGGCGTCCGTTAGAAAGCTGAAGATGAAGAGGAAGTTCACCTTTCAGCACGACAACGACCCAAAGCACACATCCAAATCCACAAAAGCATGGCTTCACCAGAAGAAGATTAACATTTTGGAATGGCCCAGCCAGAGCCCAGACCTGAATGCAATTGAACATCTGTGGGGTGATCTGAAGAGGGCTGTGCACAGGAGATGTCCTCGCAATCTGACAGATATGGAGCGCTTTTGCAAAGAAGAATGGGCAAATATTGCCACGTCAAGATGTGCCATGCTCATAGACTCCTACCCAAAAAGACTGAGTGCTGTAATAAAATCAAAAGGTGCTTCAACAAAGTATTAGTTTAAGGGTGTGCACACTTATGCAACCAGGTTATTGTGAGTTTTTTATTGTTTATTTTTCCCCCTCAAAGATTTCAGTTTGTTTTTCAATTTAATTGTTCACGTCATAGGTCACATTAAAGGTGGAAAACGTTCTGACATGATTTCTCTTTGTCTCATTCTTTTACATCACAAGAACCTGGCATTTTAACAGGGGTGTGTAGACTTTTTATATCCACTGTATAGCTTAAGTCGCTTGCAAGCTATTGAGCTTTGAATGTCCGAATAGGCTATCCCATACGGAAATGTAATATATGGCAAAATATGTATGTGTCTTATATGAGCATATATGTTGTGAACATATATTTGGTTTGATCAACACATATGTACATATATGTCAAAATATACAAGAATTGCCGTTTTTATATGTCAGATTGAAACAGGGACGTTGCTAGGCGTATTTTAGGGGGTCTAAAGCCTCCCTAACATATTAATTAGCCCCCCCTAAATAAATCAATATATAATTTTTTTTGTCAACCATTCCATCACAGCTAAACTTCTTACAAATTGTATAGAAATTGCATAGAATCGTGTTCATTTGACAGCATGTTCGGTTGAGTTTGATGCTTTCAACGTAACTCACTTATCTGAAGCAAGCTCTCTTCTGTAAATAGTAGCTAACATCTCCCTACTATCGGCCACCCCAAGGGCGTAGGAGTGGCTCTGATATTGGAGGGGACACATTTGGCTACAGTGGGAATGCTAATGTATTCACCAAAATGTCTATTGAATATGTAGTTCTATGTGTTTTTACATTTCTAGAATCCACTACTAGTTCGATTCTCTTTGTCCATGACTAAATTTGATATAGACACACTCTGGTTAAAAAAAGGTGTTGGCATTATTGACCAGTGAAGTGTGAAAAGGACCGGTGCAACCGACACAATTTCACTCGGAGGTAGTCTGGTTGAAAATCCTGGTGGCGATAATTGTTTCCACAACGCTGGCTTGCAATACTCATTATGTCTGGAAAAGGTGTAGCAAATAGTTACCCCAAACAATGTTGTCCTTCTGTACCGATGCCTTGCGGGTGTTGATAGGACTCACATGTTCAGTGTGAAAATTCCAGTTTGACTTTAAGAAAGTAGCGATTTCTGAACATGCAATAGTCCTAACTAGCATTGGTAAATTATACTGTGTGATTTTTTTGCATGGTGGGACTTTTCAGCTGGAAAGGCATTTCAGATAGATGATAATTTGGACTTTGATCGTCAATACCTCATCAAAAAAACCTGCCAGAAAGACAGCAATTGCATATTCTGAATCTACTGGGGATAGCGAAGAAGCAACACTCCCTGTTTTCTCTGTTGCGTTCAAGTTTCAAAAGACAACATTACAGTCATGCCTATGGCGGATTCTCTGTGTATTCTCAGTTAAGGGAGCGTGTTAAAAGTGCATAATATATGTAGTTTTTACTGACAAAGGCCAATTGCACTGCAACCAAAAAAACATAAACCAATCAAACCAACTGTAAAGAGCTCAGAATTCGGTGCCTTACCATTTACATGGTTGTTGTAATGCATTATTAAAAAAGTTAAAGTAAAAATACTTTTATCGCCTGTAATTAAAATAAAGGTTAATACTTCAGACCCAAGGTAACTTTTGCAATATACTGTCAGGGACAACTGCCCTACCATGAAAATCATTGAGTATTATAATTTAGGAAATGATTAATTTTATTTAAAACATTTTAATAAAACGTCTGTTGAAATAACCAACTGATATGGCTTCAGGGACAGCTGCTCTACCATCAACACCCTTTAGTTTTACAATTTTTCAATTTTGGAAATTGTTCATAGTTTTTAAAGCATCTTTCCTTCACAATTTGGCAATAGCTCGGACCCAATGAAACTTACCCAATGAAAATAATCAACTGATATAGCTTCAGGGAGAGCTGCTCTACTGTCAACATCCTTTAGTTTGGCTATTTTTCAATGTAGGAAATTATTAATAGTTTTTAAAGCAATTTTCCATCAAATATGCTCAATAGCTCGGACCCAATAAAACATATATGGTAATAATCAACTGATACAGCTTCAGGGAAAGCTGTTCCACCATCAACATCCTTTAGCTTGGCAATTTTTCAAATTTAGAAATTACTACTAAAGCATTTTGCCATCAAAAATGCTCAATAGCTCAGACCCAATAAAACTTACATGGAAATAATCAACTGATATAGCTTCAGGGAGAGCGGCTCTACAATCACCATCCTTTATTTTCGCTATTTTTCAATTCTGGAAATGATTACTAGTTTATAAAGCAATTTTCAATCAAAAATGCTCAATAGCTCAGACCCAATAAAACATATATGGAAATGTTTAACAGATATAGTTTCAGGGAAAGCTCTTCTACCATCAACATCCTATAGTTTGGCTATTTTTCAATTTTGGAATTTATTACTCATTTATAAAGCATTTATTCATGAATTATGTTCAATAGCTCAGACCCAAAAAAACATATATGGAAATAACCAACTGATATAGCTTCAGGGACAGCTGCTCTACCATCAACATCCTTTAGTTTTACATTTTTTCAATTTTGGAAATTATTACTAGTTTTTAAAGCAATTTTCAATCAAAAAGGGTCAATAGCTCGGACCCAATAAAACTTACACGGAACTAACCAAATGATATAGCTTCAGGAAAAGCTGTTCTACCATCAACATCCTTTAGTTTGGCTATATTTAGCCATTTTGGTAAGCCATTTTGAGCACTTTGCAAGCATGGAGGCAATGAGAGTCAGAGTAAGAGGAGGACAAAGAGAGAGAGGAGTCGGACGTGGAAGAGGAAGAGGACAAAGACGAGGACCAGTGTGGAGACGTGTATCAGATGACATCAGGGCTACTCTGGTGGACCATGTGATAAATCATGGCCTGTCCATGAGGGAGGCTGGGCAAAGAATCCACCCTAACCTCAGTCGCTACACAGTAGCATCGATAATAAGGACATTCCGACTGGAGAACAGGTATATCTTCAAGTTTTTACTCCAGACTGTACCTACTGTACGTGTCACATGATTCTGTATCATATTACAGTATTACTGTACTAACTGTACTATACAAAAATGGGTAGTGCTGTGAAGTATATGTAAAGGAATACCATTGTGATGTTACAGTACTGTGTACAGTTTGAAAGTACAGTATGTGAAGAAGAACCTAACCAATGACATCTTGTGGTGGCATTTTCTACAGAATGGTTGGACGACCTCCTCACGGTGGAAGGGAACGGCTCTTCACTCAACAACAAGAGCTTGCCATCATTGAAATGGTGTGAGAAAATAAAGCAATCCGACTTCGTGAGTTGCAACAACGCATAATTGCAAATAGAAATGTATTCAACAGTATCAACAGGGTCAGCATTTCTACACTAAGTCGCATCCTACAGAAACATGACTTCAGAATGAAGCAGCTGTATAGGGTGCCATTTGAGAGGAACAATGTCAGGGTCAAGGATCTGCACCATGTTTATGTGCAGGTATGTGTCACTTTACTTTACCTACTATATATTGTGATGTGGGAATGAGGGTTTATGCTGCCACCTGCCCTGCCTGTAGCTTGTAGTTTTTGTCTATACTGACCCAACCCAGCCCCTGCTTGTGTGAAAATATAGACATTGCAGTTACTGTATGTTTTCAGTAACACTATTCAATATTTTCTGTTACAGACAGTTCTGGATTTTGATGCCGCCGAACTGCCACATGAGTTCATCTACGTGGATGAGGCAGGCTTCAATCTGGCCAAAACCAGGCGTCAGGGCCATAACGTAGTTGGACAAAGGGCTGTTGTAAATGTCCCTGGGCAGCGTGGGGGAAATATCACCTTGTGTGCTGCAATTAGTGTCCAAGGAGTCCTGCATCACCATGCCACTCTAGGTCCCTACAATACAGGACAGATCATTGCATTTCTAGATGCACTACGTGCAGTTGTGCAGGACAGACCAGAGCAGGCCGGGTTTGTTGTCATCTGGGATAATGTTAGTTTCCACCGGGCTTCTCTGGTCCGAGATTGGTTCAACAACCATAACCATTTCACACTTTTATACCTGCCCTCTTATAGCCCCTTTCTAAATGCAATCGAGGAATTATTTTCAGCGTGGCGGTGGAAAGTATATGATCGGCAACCACATGCCCGCATGACTCTTCTGCAAGCAATGGAAGAGGCATGCGGAAACATTGAGGTGGGATCAATCCAAGGGTGGATTCGGCACACAAAGTGATATTTTCCCCGATGCCTAGCCCGCGAGGACATCGCCTGTGATGTTGATGAGGTCTTGTGGCCAGATCCGAACAGAAGGCGGGATCCATAAGCCCCCCCACCCAGCCCCCCACCACACACACACACACACACACACACACAACAAGTATGTTTTTTTTCCCCCAATAGCAATTTATCCAGTAATTGTTTTGTTTTTTTACTTTTGTTTTGTTGCTAAATTTGATGATTTGTGATTCTATTTTTCTTTATTTCTGTGAGAATGTTTGTTTTTTGTAAAAACTCTTGTTTGATTACTGCAGAAATTCTACGTTTGAGTTTTACAGAAGACTGAGTCTGAGAAAATGAAAATAAAAATAGAAACACAAAGACTGCAGTGTTTTATATAAAGCCCATCAGTGTGTTGCTGGTGATATGAGTAATTCAAATGGTGCTTGTGTGTATGGTTTTGTTGCAAGAATTTCATTTTTAGAAGGGTGTGTTACGTTTTGATTGCAATGTTTCATTTTGACATAGATGTGAGTTGTTAATCTCCAAGTGCTGTGTCTGTTTGGCTTGTGTGTAGAGTTTTGACATAATGAGCCAAATTCTGCAAAAAGTGTAAGCAATGAGCAAAAACTGTAAATGTTTCTCCTCTGCTCCCCTTACTTGTCGATTGTTGTTGTTGTATGTCACACGTACCGGGTGATTGCTTTCGGTTTGCTGCTAAGCCAGCACTTTACTTTCTTTTAGTTTATTGTGTGTTTGTTTATTTTAAAAAGTCAACATTCTAATGCATTCCGCCTGCGCCTGGTTCCTCTCCACCACCACCATCGTTACAGAACAATCGACCTAAAGAATGAAACCAGCGGGTTATTTCAGGGAGGAAAACGACCTGTGGACCCGCCGCCTCCTTGACTGCTTGGCACGGCGCACTTCCAACAGCTCGAGCGGGAAGCTCCCCTCACCGGGATGCACATCGAGCAGGCGACAGTCGAGGCATGCGGCCGCCTTCGGATTACTGGGACCAAAGAGCTGCTGGCCTGGTATCCATTCCGGCTGGAAAGGGACATATTCCCCTCGACCCCGAAAGCCCAACCGAAGAGGGTAGCATCGCAATGTAGGGCGAGGTGCCTAACACCTGGTCCATGGTCCTCCCCTGGACCGAGGTCTCCTCAGCCTACTGAACCCCAGAGGCCTCCCCAGAATTTTTTTAGGGGGGGCTACCGGGGTGCCTGAGGGGAGCCTCTTGGGGGCCCGAGGGGGGGTCCCTGCCTTCTGGTCATGGCACAAGCCCTTCCGAACCGCCTCACCGATGCCAGGAGGACTGGACGGGCAGTCGTCTGGCCATCCGACGCACCCCTTTCTCTGCTCCGCAGCCCGCTGCCGCCACAGCCGTTGCTCCGCGGACTGCTCTACGTCCGGTGCCAGCTCCAAGGCGCCGGGCGCCCCCTGCTGTCCAGTGGTCGCCGCCGCCTGAGCCCGTCGCGGACTGGCCGCCGCCACCTGACCCCGCAGCGCCCTCTCCTGTCCGGGCCGCTCCGCCGCCCTTTCCTGTCCCGGCCGCTCCGCCGCCCTGGCCCGTCCCGGCCGCTCCGCCCCCTCGGCTGGTTTATGCCGGTGGGGGTTCTGCTCTGCCCCACCCCCCCTCCCTTGGGCCAGGGTTCGGTTTGGCCCGTCTGGCAGCCAGGCCTTTGGGGGGGGTACAGTCACGGTACATTGAGGATCAGCACCATCTTGCTGTGCACTCCCAGTTCCCGTCACTCCACGAACTCACCCCGGACTCATTCATTGTCTTGTCTTCCATCATTATGCACACCAGGTCCCAATTATCCCATCAATATGTGTTTAAATGTTTCTCCTCTGCCCCTCTTACTTGTCGATTGTTGTTGTTGTATGTCACACGTAAAGGGTGAGTGCTTTCGGTTTGCTGCTAAGCCAGCACTTTACTTACTTTCAGTTTATTGTGTGTTCGGTGTTTGTTTATATTAAAAAGTCAACATTCGAATGCATTCCGCCTGCGCCTAGTTCCTCTCCACCACCACTATCGTCACACTCGTTAACATAAAAATACATGTGTAGCCTATAGATCACGGACAAGAACTATGAATTGCTTTGAAATAAATTAATGAAACAGTTGTAATTGTAACATAACCTTTGCATTCTTCAGAAGACGGAAACCCAAACACAAAAACAAGTTTGTTGATAGCCAGAGATATTTCATTACAAGGATGGTCCGATGTTTACAACCCGGGGGTGCTTATAAATAATGGTTGATCGCGTGGTGGAATTGAACGAATATCGTCAGGGGGCTGCAAAACACCCGGCACCCCGGATTCCCGCGGCTATGGGTACAAGCTTATTATACACGCAATTTTTACCTTGGAGTGTGTTTTTGCCGAGCCTACCTTTGGGTATGTTTACATTCCATCTCCTTACAATGCGCAACTAAGGATGTAGACAAGTAAATATTCGATAACTAGGCTGCTAATGTGGAGACACGTATAACCTACATGCAAGCCCAATGTTTCGCAGGGTTCTCAGAAGTGGCACCACTCAAATAAAATGAATGTAATTTCTCACAATCGATTATACTACTAGGCTAATATAAGTTTGTATGTTGGCTGTGACAGGACGAAGTACATTGCTGTATTCAAAATTAGATTTATTCCTGCAGTGAGGGGTGTACAATCGCGCTTTTGCTATATATGGCTCTTTCATTGAGTGAGAGGTGCGCACGGTGACCGAGAGTCCTGCACTATGTCCGGGAGGTTTAGGCACATTAGGCACAAAATGTGCCGTTGTTCCCATTTACAGTACATATTTGAGTTGTTCATTTACTTGATTGCACATGTCCCTTCACTGTGATTCCCACAATATTTTTTTTTTAAATCAACTGTTAAGCAGATGTTTTCTATCATAACAGTTTTGTTGGGACGTTGCAGTCCTAATCGTATTTAACCCTCCTAGGTCCTAGATTGGGAAAATTTGCGTTCTATCTAGACCATTGTCTTTTTTGGTGCGATTGCTGTAGGTTAATCCAATATTGAAGAAGAAGGCGTTGTAATGAAATTAATATTTGCAAAATGGCAATACTGTCATAACAACAATTCCGTTTTGATCTGCCTATCTCATCCCACTATTTAGGGGGTGTTCCTCTTTAATTTTGCGGTATCCATACTGTATGCCTTCCTCTTTTGTTAGAGAGGTTGGGCCACAAGAGTAGTCTAGGCTACCGTAATTATTCAGACAGGAAGATTCCAGGTACTATAAAATAAATAGGCATAACAAAAAGCTTAATTTAACTGAGTTGGTTTGTTTGAAGACGACATGCGAGCGCTTCAAGCGCAGGATATACAGTTTTTCCACAAGCTGATGTCGGAAACATCGCGGAGCATTTGCAGAAATTCTGCAGAGGCCCTAAACGCGTCTCTTTGAGCAAGCAAACGACGCAAGTAACGGGAGACAGAGGCGCAAGGGCGAGGCGACAGGCTGTATGCTATAGCATTGTTATCAGACGCGCAAACAGTCTGGAAACGTTCTAAAAAAAAAAGCAGCGGAAAGGGACGGCTGTTAAGTACTTTTTACGCAGTCACGCTACGATACTCCAGACAACGCACTTCAAAATGATGTCACTTATAGACTTGAATGATGACCAGAGATGGGTGCCAACGCATGTAAATGTAACGGTCCTTCGTGCAAGGGGATTACGGACAAAGGGCAAGCACGGGAGCCGTTATGTTTACACTATCATTCAGGTTGGGAAGGAAAAGTACACCACCGGTTTGGTCGAGAAAGCGACTGTGCCGGAGTGGAATGAGGAATGCTGTTTCGAACTTCTTCCTGGAATATTGGAGGCTGGAGGTCGCAGTGCTTATCCGCCGGGGAGCGGTGACCTGGTTCTTACGGTTATGCACCGGGTGCTTATCGGGCTTGATGTGTTTCTTGGTCAAGCCGTCGTCCCCCTGGATAACATTTTTCAAGATGGAATGTGCCCTAGAGATGAGTAGGTTACTTTCATTTAGTATGGTAATAAATGGAACCTATTTTAATTGATAACGTTCACATGCTGAATTGTTATAATGTACAAATGGTAGTATTTTATGGCCATATTACTCCAATAATAACTGGACATTGCCTTCTTTACAATACTGCTGTGTAAGATTAGTGATGCTTGTTGCAAAGATACAGGCCTTCTCAGCTTGCATTTTATCCTACACAGTCATCGTGATTTCGCACCCTTTGGTTTGAACTCTGTCTTCTGCCATTCAGCTTAAAAATCCTTCATGTCATGTTGGCTATAAGAAAGATCTTTTCTTGTTCTTAACAATGAAGAGTGCTGTTGTCAGTTATAAACCAGGTGATTCAAACTCAAACCCTGAGCTTACAGTTATGGTACACCAGGAGTATGACCGCATTTTTTTATTGTTGTAATTGCAGTAAAGAAAGTTGAGAAAGGCAACACCACACATCTGGCTTTAATTTTGCGTTAATGGAACCCTATAGGCAGTGAAACTCTCATTGAATAGCAACTGTTTGTTTCGCTCAAATACACATTGTTTCTGGTACACAGAAACTGCTATAGGGAACAGAAGCAGTGGCAAGATTGCCTAGGTGGACTCTTTAGCATGTCATAGAAAACAGGTGTTCTTGGGGGGAAGACCCCACCCAGAGGCATTCTAATTTCTTTCCAGGAGTCTACAGAAACCGTGTGCTCTCAAACCTGGAGAAACAACATTCGAGTTTCATTTTTTTGACGCCCTTCATTCTTTATTTTGGCTAGTGCCTTGTTACATAATATTGCTGTTGGCTGGCAGGCAGAACCGTTAACTTTCTTCTGTCTCCAAAGAAGCACTGTAGTCAAATCATGTCTCTTTTAGCCTGTATTTAAATGTATCCAGTTACAGTCTAAATACGTTGAATGGTGTTGACATTGCATGAAACGAAGTGCAGTTTTTTAAAGTTAATTATTATAATAAAATACTGTTGGTTACAGGTGCATTTATTTTACATGGAAGTGCATGAGTGGAATGGTGGGCATAGTTGAGGCCTGACAGTCTACTCTCACTGTGGTTCCAGATGGCTCAAACTGAACTCTAAGGCAGGCCGGAAGGAGAAGGAGCGTGGCGAGATGCAGGTAACTGTCCAGTTTACCCGCAACAACATGACGGCCAGCATGTTTGACCTCACCATGAAGGACAAGCCCCGCTCTGCCTTTGGCAAGCTCAAGGACCGTGTAACAGGGAGGAAGAGGGGTGATGTGGAGTCTTCTTCGGCCATTGTGCCAGGCCGCTTTGCTGCTTTGTCGGGTTCCCTGGGGCAGCCATTGGGTGAACAGGATGGAGGGTTGGAGGACACCGGGGACGCGGACATAGTCGAGGAAAAGAGGAGCAAGATGAAGGATTTCTTTCTGGGGAAGGGAAAGCTGCGGAGGTCGTCAGACACGAGGTCATGCTCATCACTGGCCTCCGAGAGCAGCTCGTCTTCCATGGCCAGTGAGAGCCCCTGCCCCACTCCTCTGGGTCTTGGTCTCCTGGCAGACCCCCCCAGCTCCCCCATCTACAGCAGCAAGGTCAAAGTGGACACTGACCACAAAGACACAGACCTAGCTAGAAAAGGTAAGCTTTCAGATGAGATGTTAGATTAAGGATTTGCTCAAATGTTGTTGAGATTTTTCATTTTAAATTGCCCTTGTGTCTGTTAACAGTTACTCAATTATATTTAGATAACTAACACAATTTTGTCAACAGACACATTAACCCTTTTACTAGCTCTTAGCCAACTTCACAGCCTTTTGTTTATTTGTTCTGAACACAAATTCTTTATTTTTTATTTAACTATATGGTTGATTATTGTACTGCAACGTGGAAGGAGCAGCTAGTACACAATTTCGCTTCTCCTTTTACAGATGCTACAAACTGTTTGTGATGAATACAATTTCATTTAAGATTATATGCTGAGTTGCTGCCTTGGATATACAGTGGATATAAAAAGTCTACACACCCCTGTTAAAATGCCAGGTTCTTGTGATGTAAAAGAATGAGACAAAGAGAAATCATGTCAGAACTTTTTCCACCTTTAATGTGACCTATAACGTGAACACTTCAATTGAAAAACAAACTGAAATCTTTGAGGGGGAAAAAATTAAAAATAAAAAACTCAATAACCTGGTTGCATAAGTGTGCACACCCTTAAACTAATACTTTGTTGAAGCACCTTTTGATTTTATTACAGCACTCAGTCTTTTGGGGTAGGAGTCTATTAGCATGGCACATCTTGACGTGGCAATATTTGCCCACTCTTCTTTGCAAAAACGCTCCAAGTCTGTCAGATTGCGAGGACATCTCCTGTGCACAGCCCTCTTCAGAACACCCCACAGATGTTCAATTGGATTCAGGTCTGGGCCATTCCAAAACGTTAATCATCTTCTGGTGAAGCCACGCTTTTGTGGATTTGGATGTTTGCTTTGGGTCGTTGTCGTGCTGAAAGGTGACTTCCTCTTCATCTTCAGCTTTCTAACGGATGCCTGAATGCTTTGTGCCAAAATTGCCTGGTATTTGGAACTGTTCATAATTCCCTCCACCCTGACTAAGGCCCCAGTTCCAGCTGAAAAAAAACAGCCCCAAAGCATGATGCTGCCACCACCATGCTTCACTGTGGGGATGGTGTTCTTTGAATGATGTGCAGTGTTGTTTTTGCGCCAAACATACCTTTTGGAATTATGGCCAAAAAGTTAAACCGTGGTTTCATCAGACCATAACACATTTTCCCACATGCTTTTTGGGGACTTGATGTTTGTTTTTGCAAACTTCAGCCGGGCTTGGATGTTTTTCTTTGTAAGAAAAGGCTTCCATCATGCCACCCTACCCCATAGCCCATTCATATGAAGAATACAGGAGATTGTTGTCACATGTAGCACGCAGCCAGTACTTGCCAGAAATTCCTGCAGTTCCTTTAATGTTGCTGTAGGCCTCTTTGGAAGCCTCCCTGACCAGTTTTCTTCTCGTCTTTTCATCAATTTTGGAGGGACGTCCAGTTCTTGGTATGTCTCTGTTGTGACATATTTTCTCCACTTGATGATGACTGTCTTCACTGTGTTCCATGGTATATCTAATGCTTTGGAAATTCTTTTGTACTCTTATCCTGACTGATATTTTTCAACAATGAGATCCCTCTGATGCTCTGGAAGCTCTCTGCGGACCATGGCTTTTGCTCTGAGATGCAACTAAGAAAATGTCCGGAAAATCCTACTAGAACAGCTGAACTTTATTTGTGATTAATCAGAGTCACTTGATGATGACGACAAGTGTGTAATGACTTCTATTTAACATGAGTTTGAATGTGATTGGTTAATTCTGAACACAGCCACATCCTCAGTTATAAGAGGGTGTGCACACTTATGCAACCAGGTTATTGTAAGGTTTTTATTTTTCATTTTTCCCCATCGAAGATTTCAGTTTGTTTTTCAATTGAATTGTTCACATTATAGGTCACATTCAAAGTGGAAAAAATTCTGACATGATTTATCTTTGTCTCATTCTTTTACATCACAAAAACCTGGCATTTTCACAGGGGTGTGTAGACTTTTTATATCCACTGTATATCCGACATGTAAAAAGCATTTAATGATTGATAATGTCAAGGATCTATCATCCTTTTAATTGTTTTTGGGAAGACATTTCAGTATTAGTGTCGATCCATTTCTGGCCATTACTTTGACCCTATTCTTTTCCTCAGTGCTCACCACCACACAGTCTTCCCCAAAGATACTGACCCACAAGCGGGCCTTCAGCGATGAAGCAAGTAAAATTACCACTACTGCTGTTCCCCGGCCATCTCCTGCTGTGGAGTCCCTCAAGTGTCAGGGTATGACTGTCTCCCAATCCTCTCTGTGCATCAACGGAAGCCATGTCTATGGTTCTGAGCCGGTCGGTCCTAAGGGCTCATCTACCCTACCATCTAAGTTGGTCCTTCTTGAGAAGTGCTCTCCACTCTCTCGCTCGTTGCAGAACCTGACAAAGCGGAATGAGGACAAGGTTGCTGCTGACGAGGGCCAGCGCTGGTCTTTAGACAAGGTTAAGAAAGAAGAGAAGGATGAGAAGGAGGCCGAACCTCCTGTCTCCCAGGTTCAAAGCGCTCGAGTTGGGGGTCGGCCGGTGCAGGCGACTGCCCCGATTCTATCTTCCTTTACTACAGTGGACTCAGCAGATAAAGGGAAGAAGTTTAGAAAGACATTATTCTCTGGAGGGAGAAGTGATTCTCTACCTGCTAAATCAGAGTTAAGCCAAGGTTCTCCACCCTCTGAGGGGAAACTGCGAGGCTGGTTTGGCTCCAGTGACACCCAGAACAAGCCCAGGTGAGTTTCAGTTTCAGCTTTGTGAATCCACACTTGGGCTTTGTACGGTTTTGTCTTCCACCCCAAAGCACAGAATAGACATCAACATCTTTGGAGGGTTTGATTGTCTTGTGTTTGCTGCCTCTTGTTTCTTTAAAATGGATATGTGGTCAGTTGAATAACATGTTACTAACATGTTAATAACATGTTCCTCCAATTAAATAATTCTGCAGCAAAACAGCCACATCTAACAGTTGTTCCTGAAATACCAGACTCAATACATCTCACTATCTTGCTCCTCCTCTTGCTTCAATAATTTGCAAAAAGCAGTTTAGCTTTTTTTGTTGCTGTTTTCATTACCCATTGTTGTTTTCCTTTTTGGCAACTATAGTATTTTCACATTGGAAAATATTTGATGCTAGTCCTCAAATAGACAATAGTTGGCAACGGGTTCTAATTTTTAAACATCTGGTTTGCCACTTTCTCTCTGTGTTTAAAAATGGCACACATTTTAAACTGATCAACAGGCACAGAATTAACAAAGAGGACTGCTTGTGCCTTCCCTCCACAGGCTGCGAGTTTCTCCTAAGGTAGAAAGCGACTCAGACACCCTTCCTCCCCTCCCCCCTCGCTCACCTCAATGCTTGTCTCCCTCTGCTGGCTGTGCCTCACCCGACAGTGGCCATCCCACTAAACCCTTCAAACCCTCTTCCTCTCCGATCCCCAAACCCATCTCTCCCTCCAATCCCTTCCTCCCACGTATGCAGTCCAACCCCTTCTTTGAAGACCTCATTGCCGATCAGACCATGATCAGGAGTTCCCCACCTCTTGCTTCTGGCTCCCCTGTCTCGCCTCTCAGTCATTCCACAGCTTTGCCTCCTGTCCCTAGTCCCACTAATGATACCAATGTGCCAAGGAACATTTCTGACATGGGGCGAGAGCGCCCCAGACCTGTAGCTAGGCAGGCATCGCTTCCTGCTTTACTCCCGAAAGCGGCGACGGCTAGCCCCCCTAATCCATTCAACTCTCAATTTATATCAGAAAGCAGGGGACGAGAATGGGATGAGTCCTTCGAAGCTTTTGCCTCCAGCAGACTAAACTCACCAAAGGGTTCTCCTACCGATCACCCTGCAAAGGTGACACCAAGGCAAGCTCAAGTAAGAAGCAGTCCTCCATATGAATGTTATACTATTCCACCTATTGAGGAGATGAGGATGGGTGAAGAAGAACCTCCACCGCTGCCTCCACGGAGGCCCATAATGAGGAATGTGCTGAACGAGAGATCCTCTGACAGCTGGTTGCACAGGGGTCAGGAGCTTGCTGTACAGAAAGAGGCATGTCTCCTGTCACAAACTGGCACAGCTTCCCTACAGCACACAAGAGAAAGGGGGCACAAAAGACTCACATCAAGTCCACACTTGTATCTGAGCCCAGACAAAGACCTTGTCAGCTTTGACATGTCAGACTTTCATACTGAACACTCACACCATTATGCCAACATGTGTCCAGACTCTCCCTCTCCATTTAAGTGTTCTGAAGATGAGTTCAAGGAGTTTGACTATGGATCCTTGCGAGATGAAGATGACAGTTGCAAAACTAAATTTATTGAGCAGAACTTGTGGCTGAAAGTAACTGAAAAGCATAAAATGCAGAATGCAAATGATTCAATAAAATTGTTGGACTCAGACGATATGACACACACAACCAGTCACACTGTTAGAAAAGATGGCATTGTAAAGAATACTGGAGAACACAAAGACATATCTCTACCAATAATGCTTCTTGGTAGTGAAATGACTGTTGCTGATCTATTGAATATGTCTTCTCCAAAAGACTCTCTTAAGACACAAGGCACATTTTCCTCTTCACCCGACCCAACATCTGACTCCTCAGTTTACCCAGATAAGCCCCCAAAGTCCATAAACAACCAATATGAATCGGCTCCGCTAACCTTAGAAGATTTAAATAAAAACGTAACTAACTCAGATTTTAGTTTTATTGACTCTGCTTCTGATGCTTCTCCATCTCCATCTGAAATTATGACAGTGCCTACCCTTAGAAGTTTAGGTGATGTTTTACCCCAACCTCCACAAGAATCTCCTTTGGTTAAATATCATGAACAGTCAGAGGATCTACTAACTTCTCAGAAGCTTAGTATTGTAGAGCTCAACTCTGCCCCAACAGTGCATGATGCGGAATTGTCCCTGATTTGTCAAGAAAGTTGTCAAGAGGGAGGTTGTGAATTGAAAACATCCCGCGGAGAGTCTGCAAGCAATACAAGGAACAATAAAAATTTTACACCTGACATTCTTAACATAGAGCTTGAATCTAAAGACATCACCAGAGAGACTGTAAACTTAAAAGACACACAATCTCTGCTGGATGGAAATGGTAACCTTACAAAATCAAAGATAAAGATCTCAATGGTAGATCCTGCATGTCATGACAGAATGTCTTCAGCTTTTCCTCAATTGGGAATGCATCAAGGCATTGTAAGCAATACATTAGTGAGTCTGCCGCTAAACATACAAGCCAAGCCTTTCAATGAGTCTTCACCAAGGGGTGCTAGTTCACCTCGAAGTCTAAAGGGATTGATACATGAGCTCAAAAGCTACGAGGTTGATAAAAGCTCTGGCAAAGGATTAAGTGAGAACCCTACTAAACAACTGTGTTCTGGGCAAATAATCTCAGAGAGTGTGGATGAATCATTCTCATATAAACTGGATGAATCTCCCTTTTCTTCACCTTTATCTCCAGATAGAGAGACAACGCTCAAGGAGGCCAAATTATTTGTTTCCTCACAAAAAATGACCACAAACAGTTCTACTCAGCCTATTCCAGAAGAACGCTGCTTAGCTGGATTTTCCCCATCCAAACATGCTGGGACGATAAGCTTTGAAGACCATACCAAAGTTTCCCCGAATGTGAGAAGCCCTTTGAGTGCCAAGTTAAGGCCTTGTGTATCGATGCATGCTTCCAACCCCTCCTCTGCCACCCCCTCCCTGGTGACTGACACTAATGTTCTGGCTAAGCTAAACCGGACCCCCAGCCCAAATTCCATACCTCACTCATCGACCCCAAGGCCAAGTACCGGAGCCAGTGCCACTTTAGCTGTGGCCCCCTACACCTCTTCCTCCTTTGCCTCCTCCTCTTCCTCCTCCACCACTCCCCAGCCCTTGGTCGATGCACAGCACACACTTTTGCCTGAGGAGACACAGCCAGCTAGCAGCCTGCCCCGACAGGAGAGCAGGTGAGACTTCTCCTCACACTTAAGCTCTGATAGTGTACCGGCTTGATTCCTCTTAAGTAAGCGCCAGATTGGGTTGCTAGGTTTGGAGTCAACAATGGGATGCAGGTTTTGGAAATAGTGGACATGCAAGCAGTTTACAAGCCATAACTGTTTGACAAAAAAACTCTTCACATTTCCTAGACTGTATTCTCATTCTCACAAATTAAACAAATTGATTTGCTTAATTCGCTTCTTTAAATGGAGGTCTTTTATGTTCCTTGACAAGTTTCACCTGCCCACAAACACCCATTAGTTAGTATACTGCAGGGCTTTGTTTTGGGAATTGCTTTTACGTTGCACATCTAATTTCTGTGTTGTTAATTTGTCATACATATTTGTTGCTGATAGTTCCATCAAGCAGTCCACAATCACATTCATTACGTTGAATACAAGCTTAAAATTTATGATTTGAAAAACTAAGGGAATTCTCTACGCTGCCATTTTGACAATGAGTAAATCAAAGTAAAATGGAAGTGCCTCCCTCCACTTTACGCCATTAGTTAAACTCTTATGAAAAAAGTTTCCAAAACGATTTTGTCCCTGTAGAATCCTTTAAACAACCTTTTTTGGTTCCAAGTAAAATGTTTTTATTTGCAGGTAAAACCCTTTCCACAGTCATAGTTATACATGGAACCCTAAAGGTTTAATCAAATGGGTTCTATCTGAAAACAAAAATGGTTATTTTGGGGATGGGAAGCTCTTTCCAGACCTGTACCTAGGGGAAACTTAACCCTGGAGCCAGTGATTATTGCTTAGGCATACCTGCTCTGTGCTATACTCAAATCAGTCTGTGTAAACACTTATCGCTCTCTTGCTAAAACCGGTTCTAAACAATTTATTGTCATGTATAGAACTGATTTGAGATCATGATTTAATATAACCCAAAATCCAAGTCAGTGCTTTGTGGCGCAGAAGACCACCTTCATTACCTTTAAATCATACTGTAATGCGCTTTATTTATATTTGTATGTGAATATTGATATGTATGCATATCAATGCATTTTCTCCACAGCCCCCACCCAGTGAAGCCCCTGACCACCACAGCCAGTCAGGGAGAAAAGAAAGATGGTCGATCAGTTTTGGAGAAACTTAAGTCTTCCATCCACCCAGGCCGCACCGCTCAGCAGACACTGGCTGAGGCAGAAGCTGAGACTCAGAAGAAGATTGAGGTAATGAAGACTACAACTTATACATGGGGACATTTTGCTCAGTGTGTGACTGTGTACATTTTAGTCAAAATATATTTTTTTAAATTTGTGTTTTTCAGTTTGAAATCTAAAATAAAAGATATAATTTAAAGGAAATTTGGTGGGTGATACATGATACAGGGGGTGACAAAATAACCACAAGATTTTATTAGTAGTAAGCACGCAGTAACATTATGTTAAGCACGCAGTAACATAATGTTAGCTCATTAGCTCATCTCAGCCTTGGCTAGATTACATTGTCTATCAGGTGACTTGATTGAGAAGAAAGACTGGGAATACTGAATTAGCTAATTGGGTGAAGAAAACTTGTAACTCACCTGCAATCGTCTTCCATTGGCCAAAGTCAATGTTCGTCTTAATTGTTTCAAATTTAAAGTCCACACATTGCTGTGAGCTGTAGAAATGAACAAAATACAGCCTAAATTAATGCTAATAGTAAAATGTGTAAACATAAATCATACTTACTACCCAACACTGTATTTATACAAGTAATTATGTGCTGTTATTTATTATGTGCTGTTATTTTGAAAGTATATTTTAAACATATAGGGGTTCTGGAGACTATAACCAGAACTAAGGAGGTCCTAATCTGGATTCCGTACTGATCTGGATTTTACTGATCGGTAAAATGTGACTCACAAATACAGGTCTGGAAAAAATTAAGAGACCACTCCTAATTTTTCTTAAATCAGCATCTCTCCAGTGTCTGTTAAATTCCAACACAGGCACACCTCATTTTACTTAATGAGGTACTGATTAGGTGATTACCTGAACCAAATCTAATTTAATGAGTAAAAGTATAAAAACCACTGCTGTGGTCATCACTATCCTCTTGCAATAGGACCAGTTGGATGGCAAACTATTCAGTATGACAAAAGAGTTGAAAAGAAAAGCATTGAGTGAGGTAAGAAGGGTTAAATTCTGGCTTTACTGGCAGAGGGATACAGTGAGCGTCAGGTTGCTTCCATCCTGAAAATTTCAAAGACGGCGGTTCATAAGAACAAGGTCAAGCAACAGACATTGGGGACAACAAAGCTACAAACTGGCAGAGGACGAAAACGACTGTCCACTGACCGAGATGACCGTAGAATGTCACTCAACAACCGTAGGATGACATTAAGTGACCTACAAAAGGAATGGCAAACAGCAGCTGGGGTGAAGTGCACGGCGAGGACAGTTCGAAACAGGCTCCTAGGGGCAGGGACTGAGGTCGTGCAAAGCTAGAAAAAAGCCCTTTATCACTGAGAAGCAACGAAGAGCCAGGCTGAAGTTTTCAAAAGACCGTATGGATTGGACCGTAGAGGAATGGAGTAAGGTCATCTTCTCTGACGAGTCAAATTTTCAGCTTTGCCCAACACCTGGTCGTCTAATGGTTAGACGGAGACCTGGAGAGGCCTACAAGCCACAGCGTCTTGCACCCACTGTGAAATTTGGTGGAGGATCGGTGATGATCTGGGGATGCTTCAGCAAGGCTGGAATCGGGCAGATTTGTCTTTGTGAAGGATGCATGAATCAAGCCAAATACAAGGTTATCCTGGAAGAACACCTGCTTCCTTCTGCTCTGACAATGTTCCCCAACTCTGAGAATAGTTTTTCCAGCAGGACAATGCTCCATGCCACACAGCCAGGTCAATCAAGGTGTGGATGGAGGACCATCAGATCAAGACCCTCATGGCCAGCCCAATCTTCAGACCTGAACCCCATTGAAAACCTCTGGAATTTGATCAAGAGGAAGATGGATGGTCACAAGCCATCAAACAAAGCCAAGCTACTTTAATTTTTGTGCCAGGAGTGGCATAAAGTCACCCAACAGCAATGTGACAGACTGGTGGAGAGCATGCCAAGACGCATGAAAGCTGTGATTTAAAAATCAGAGTTATTCCACCAATTAGTGCTTTCTGAACTCTTCCTAAGTTAAAACATTAGTAATTTGGTGTTGAAAAATGAATATGAATTTGTTTTCTTTGTATTATTAGAGGTCTGAAAACAATGCATCTTTTGGTTATTTTGACCAGTTATTGTTTTCTACAAATAAATACTCTAAATTACAATATTTTTATTTGGAATATGGGAGTAATGTTGTCAGTAGTACTGTTAATTTTACTCAAACACATACCTATGAAAAAAAAAACAGAGAAACTGATTATTTTGCAGTGGTTTCTTAATTTTTTCCAGAGCTATATTCAAACATATTAACACGAATAGCATTGGATTTGGTCTCTTTCTCCACTCCAGACTGAAGCAAAAATTGTCTTAGACTCTAGAGGGTTTTAAATGTATTTTTTATGAGGTTTTTGAATTAGCGGACTTGGGTTAATGGAAGTTACATGTAACTGAAGTTAATTAGTCTGATAATGATTTTCACAGTTAACTTAAACTGTAAATTGTTATTGAAAATGTTAACTTTGTTAACTAACAATAAATGGATTAACGTTTTGGTACCCAGCTCTGTATTCCAAGCCACTCACAAATATGTGTTGGCCCTGACAAATATGTGGAGCAACTCACAAATATGTAAGTCCACTCACAAATGTAATGCAAGCCACAAATCTGTAAAATGCAGGTTCCTCACTCAAAACTTTCGTTTTTAACTTTTTTGGAGAGGAAAGAAAAAGGTGCAGTGGTCTCTTAATTTTTTGCGCAGCTGTATTTGTGACTCATTATTTACAAGTTTACAACATATTGATAGAAGTATGTCTCCATACTTCCACTTCACAATTATAGCACTTACAGTTGACCGGGGCAGATCTAGTAGTACAGAAATATCACTGAACTGACTTGTGGCAAAGGTGGCATCCTATGACAGTGCCATGTTTAAAGTCACTGAGCTCTTCAGTATGACCACTGTACTGCCAGTGTTTCTCTATGGAGATTTCAAGGCTATGTGCTTGAATGTCAGCAATGGGTTTGGCTAAAACACCAGAACTCAATAATTGGTAGGGGTGTCCACATACTTTTGGTCATGCAATGAATGTACTGTTACTTGGAAATCAACCTAATGTGACCTCTACAGCTGTGTTTGTAATTGCGATTTAGTTATTTCAAAGTAACATTCCTTTTCCATGTGGGGTTTCCGTTGTTATTTCCACACCCTATACATACAAGGAACATATTAACATAGAACACAGGGCACAAAGGAATAGGAGCATAAACAGACTATATAAAACACTGTAGGATGACTCGTCATTGCCACTGATCAGACCTACTACTGTGGTGTCGTCTGTGAACTTAACAATGGTGTTGGAGCTGTGTACAGGAATACAGTCTTGGGTGAAGAGGGAGTACAGGAGGGGGCTCAGCATGCAGCCTTGTGGAACACCAGTGTTCAGGATTAGGGTGGAGGAGGTGAAGAGTTGTCTAACCTGACAGCCTGGGGTCTGTTGGTTAGGAAGTCCAAAGTCCATTTGCAGAGAGAGGGGCTGACCCCAGGTCATGGAGTTTGTTGACCAGCCCAGAGGGGATGACCATGTTGAATGCTTAGCTAAAGTCTATGAATAGCATTCTCACATAGGTGTTGGTTTTGTCCAGGTGGGTCAGGGCAGAGTGTAAAGCTGTGGCGATGGAGTCCTCAGTAGACCTGTTTGACCAGTAGGCAAACTGGTAGGCATCCAGTGTTGGGGGGAGGCAGGACTTAAGGTGGGCCAGAACTAGTCTTTCAAAGCACTTCATGATCGTGGGGGTGAGTGTGACAGGTCTGAAGTCATTCAGGCAGGCACAATGGCTGCGGTCTTGAAGCACGTTAGAATGACCGCCTGGGCCATTGATAGGTTTAAAATGTCAGTAAAGGCCTCGGCCAACTGCCCGACACATGCTCTGAGCACATGCCCGGTGACGCCATCAGGATCAGCAGCCTTGCGGGCATTCACCCTGCTCAGTACAGACAACACATCTGCGGTGGATAGTCTGAGGGGGGGGTCGTCTGGGGGGAGTTCAGCTTTAATGGCTGGCACTTTGTTGTCCCTGTCGAAAGCGTGCGTAAAACCTGTTTTACTCTTCAGTGAAGGAGACGTCACTGGCTGTGGTGGTAGGGTTCGTTGGCCGGTAGTCTGTGATGGCTTGGATGCCCTGCCACATGCGCCGGGGCTCGGAGTTGTTGTTGAAGTGCTTTTCAATCCGCAGTTTGTGGTCATTTTTAGCCATCTTGAAGCCCCTTTTCAGGTTGGTAGAACTCCGCATCGCTGGATCTGAAAGCAGCGTTGCATGCCTTTAATAGTTGTCGGACCTCTCTGTTCATCCACGGCTTCTGGTTGAGGAAGGTCTTCATTAGTTTATGGGTGGTGACATTGTTGATGCAGATGTTGATGTAATCCAGAACAGAGGAAGCATATGTTTCAATGTCCGTATGGGAGTCAAGGGTGGCTTGAGTGGCAAACAAACTCCAGTCTGTGTGTTGAAATTGGTGCTGTAAAAGTGAGTCTGACCCCTCTGGCCACACTTCGACTGTCCTCACTTTCTTCCTCACCAGTTTTTGTAAATGTCACTGAGGAATTCCTGGCTTTTGCAGATGACTTTCCTACTGATTCCTATTAACCTGTTCAATGGGTTCTGACTTGTGTTCCGCAAAGCCACAAGGCTTGTCACAATATTGTTATTGACATTCTTCAAAGCATTTCTAAAATTTAAGACTGATTGTTGTCTGTTAAAATGGCATTTGACATTTTGAGTGAATGTGTTCAGTGTTTCTTTTGGAGAGCTTGTCATTGATGATTCCTAATTATAGAATGTTGTGTTAGAAAGTAGGTAAAAAGTTCTCGTTGAATAAAAACTTGGTTATTATGTCGCAATTTAATAAAATTGATCAAAAATCCCTAGAAGAAACAGTTCGACATCTTAAAGCTTCCACATGTTGTCTCGACACACTGCCATCAGACTTTTTTTAAACAATTTTTAACTCTATAACAATGGACCTACAGCAAATAGTTAATAGCTCTCTGCAATTAGGCATTTTCCCAACGTCTCTAAAAACATCTGCCATTAATCCCCTAATAAAAAAGAGAACACTGGATGCATCTATAATGAACAACTATAGACCTGTATCAAATCTCCCTTTTATAGTCAAGATCATAGAGAAGGTTGTCTTCAATCAACTCAGCAATTTTGTGACCTCAAGCGGTCTCTTAGACAAATTTCAGTCAGGCTTCCGACCTCACCACAGTACTGAAACGGCCCTGATTAAAGTTTTAAATGATATATGGCTGAATACTGATTCAGATAAAATAACAGTTCTGGTTCTATTAGATCTCAGTGCAGCATTTGACACTGTAGATCATAGAACACTTATAGATAGGCTGGAAAATTGACTAGGACTCTCCGGGACAGTCCTTGATTGGTTCAGATCTTATCTAGATGGCTGGAGTTACTTTGTCACCTTTGGTAATCATGAATCTGATAGGGTGGCTATGACATGCAGAGTTCCCCAGGGATCAGTTCTTGGACCGCTTCTGTTCAATCTCTAAATGCTACCTCTGGGCCAATTTCTACAGAACAACAACATTAACTACCACAGCTATGCCGATGATACTCAAATATATATGGCTCTCGAACCGTATGACAACAGCTCAATAGACTCTCTGTGTCACTGTATAGAGCACATAAATACCTGGATGAACCAACATTTTCTACAATTAAACCAAGATTATTGTGTTTGGCAACAAAAATAAAAGAACAAGTATTAGTAAAGAGCTGGATTCTTGGGCCCTTAAAACCAGGGATCAAGTGTGTAATCTTGTTGTTCTGATAGACTCAGACCTCACATTTAACTCATCAAAGCGGTCACCAAAACAGCATTCTATCATCTTAAATATATTGCCAGAATCAAAGGCTTGGTGTCCCAAAAAGACCAAGAGAAGCTCATCCATGCTTTTATCTCTAGTAGGGTTGACTACTGTAATGGCCTCTTAACTGGACTCCCCAAAAAGTCTGTAAAACAGCTGCAGCTCATTCAGAATGCTGCTGCTAGAATGTTAACCAGGACCAAGAGAACAGGGCACATCACTCCGGTTCTTAAATCTTTACATTGGCTTCCAGTCAGTTACAGAATAAATTTAAAAAGTGGTGCTTTTAGTTTATAAATCTCTGAATGGTTTAGGACCCGAATACATTTCTGATATGTTTGAAGAATATAAACTGAGCAGGGCTCTTAGATCCATGAACACAGGTCAGCTAGTAGAGCCCAGAGTCCAAACTAAACATGGAGAAGCTGCGTTTAGCAGTTATGCTGTACACAACTGGAATAAACTACCAGAAGATCTCAGACGTGCCCCCAAAATATACATTTTTAAATCCAGGTTAAAAACACTACTCTTTTCACGTGCCTGTGACTGAGCACTTAAACTTAACCACACTGTTTAGCCTTACACCTTTTATAGCTTCTTATGTTTTTATCCTGTTTTTATTCTTTTTATATTTTCTTATTCTATTTTTTATTATTATGATGTTGTTTTGATGTTTTCATTTGAGTATTTGTTTTTATGCTATTGTTATATTTTTTATTTTTCTTTGTAAAGCACATTGAATTGCTTCTATGTATGACTTGTGCTATATAAATAAACTTGCTTGCTTGAAAACACGTGCTTACTATAGGACAAACCTGTAGCCTAGTAGGTGACAACTAATACACTTGTGTTCATAAGTTTGCCTGCCCTGGCAGAAATTGTGAAATTTTAGCATTGATTTTGAAAATATGACTGATCATGCAAAAAAATGTCTTTTATTTAAGGATAGTGATCATATGAAGCCATTTATTATCACATAGTTGTTTGGCTCCTTTTTAAATCATAATGATAACAGAAATCACCCAAATGGCCCTGATCAAAAGTTTACATACCCTTGAATGTTTGGCCTTGTTACAGACACACAAGGTGACACACACATGAAAATGGCAACTAAAAGTGAATTTCCCATACCTGTGGCTTTTTAAATTGTAGTGTCTGTGTATAAATGGTCAATTAGTTTGTTAGCTCTGGAACTTTATGAAGATGGAAAAGGATATATAAAGATATCCAAAGCCTTGCAAATGCCAGTCAGTACTGTTCAATCACTTAAGTGAAAAATTCAGGGGATCTCTTGATACCAAGCCAAGGTCAGGTAGACCAAGAAAGATTTCAGCCAAAACTGCCAGATGAATTGTTTGGGATACAAAGAAAAACCCACAGGTAACGTCAGGAGAAATACAGGCTGCTCTGGAAAAAGACGGTGTGGTTGTTTCAAGGAGCCCAATACAACGATACTTGAACAAAAATGAGCTGCATGGTTGAGTTGCCAGAAAGTAGCCTTTACTGCGCCAATGCCACAAGAAAGCCGGTTACAATATGCCCAACAACACCTTGACATGCCTCACAGCCTCTGGCACACTGTAATTTGGAGTGACAAGACCAAAATAGAGCTTTATGGTCATAACCATAAGCACTATGTTTGGAGAGGGGTCAACAAGGCCTATAGTGAACAGAATACCATCCCCACTGTGAAGCATGGTGGTGGCTCACTGATGTTTTGAGGGTGTGTGAGCTCTAAAGGCACGGGGAATCTTGTGAAAATTGATGGCAAGATGAATGCAGCATGTTAACAGAAAATACTGGCAGACAATTTACATTGTTCTGCACGAAAGCTGTGCATGGGACGCTTTTGGACTTTTCAGCACGACAATGACGCTAAGCACAAGGCCCTCCAGTGGTTACAGTAGAAAAAGGTGAATGTTCTGGAGTGGCCATCACAGTCTCCTGATCTTAATATCATCGAGCCGCTCTGGGGAGATCGCAAAGGGGCGGTTCATGCAAGACGACCAACGACTTTGCATGACCTGGAGGCATTTTGCCAAGACGAATGGGCAGCTATACCACCTGCAAGAATTTGAGGCCTCATAGACAATTATTACAAAAGACGGCATGCTGTCATTGATGCTTGTCACGATATGATGGTGACAATTGTCATCGTCCCGTGTGCTTCTGGTTTCCATTCATCCGTGAACTTTCCCAGACTCATTATTTTTTCATGTACGGTGAGTGCTATACGTTGTCGTCTTTTGCCTGAGATTATCAGCGCTTTAATCTGTATCGTATCTACGTATTTATTTCGGTGATCGTTGAATAAAGTTCCAACACCGAAAACGCACAACCTGCGACTGGGTCCTCCTCTCTACCAAAATCGTTACAATGCTAAAGGCGGCTGTACACAGTATTAAGAACTAAGGGAATGCAGTCTTTTGAACAGGGATCAGTTAATTTTTTTCTTTGTTGCCATGTTTTGTTTTATGATTGTGCCATTCTGTTATGACCTACAGTTGAATGTGAATCCCATTAGAAATAAAAGATGTTTTGCCTGCTCACTCATGTTTTCTTTACAAATGGTACATATATCATCAATTCTCCAAGGGTATGCAAACTTTTGAGCACAACTGTAATGTGGCCCAGGTGATTTGTTTAATTTGTCCTTTCGAATACAGCTTCTACATATTTTAATTGCAGTTCACTGGTTGTTACAGTATGTTTGTCTGTCCCTGAAATAAAATCGTTAAATTGTTGAAATGCATGTTGCATGTTGATAAAATTGACAGTCCTTTAAATTGAGATTCTGTGCAAATTCAGGTTTTTGGAGCAGTGGAAGGACTGATGTTTTTAATTTTTTTGCACCCCTCCAAGCACCACTTGAGTTAACCATCCTGATAGTGCTAGCTCTAGCATTTGGGGGGCCTAATCAAAATTTGATTTAGGGCCCCCTCTCCCCTAACTGGTGAGGGCTTCCTAAGAGTCAGAGGCCCCCTATCAGTCGGGGGCCCTAAGCGACCCCTTATGTCGCTTATGCCTGGAGCCGTCCCTGTATCCTTACATACTTTTATCTTATCCATGCAAACTATTTTGTCTGGTTTCATCTCCTTATTTAATTTGGATTATTTAAACCTACGTACTATTTCTGTTCAGTAATGTGGGCCATTCTGCCGAATCATCAAATTGCAATTTGATGATACGTCATTTAAAACCCTAATAAAAACTGCCTAGAACACTGAAAAAATTTGATTTTAGCCTGTCCCCAGTCTCTAACACTACACTTCACCATGAAATATTGTCACGGTTTGGCTGGGAGGTAGGACAAAAGTGCAGAGGTTTTCCTGGGCGAACGTGGTTTAAGGTTTTACTGAAGAAAATACAATAGGCACAAATGGCAGGAACGGGTAACAGAGACCGTAAACACACACTAACGATGACCAACAGGAAACACTGGGGCAGGAGGAACTTAAATAAGGACACAACGAGGGAGCAAACAAGGCACAGGTGGAAACAATAAGGACAAGGACAGGCTGCATGTAAGAACACAAACAAAAACCAAACATAACGAGGCTACATTCAAGAACAAAAAACAAACGGAACAGAACCTCACAAATATAATGATTAGAATTATTCAGAAATCTTATTTTTATTATCTTATTATTGTGTGACTCTATTTCCAATTTAGACATAAAAAACATTTTCTCATTGGAAATGTATAATATTTTGGCTATAATAAAAAAAATGGTAATGTCCCCAGGTTTTCAATCAGTCCTGTTACCCTGACACATTCCCACTTATAAAAATGTCATACATTCCAAAAGTCACATGAGCAATAGGAAGTAGCATCATTTGAATCTCCTGAAGGCCATGGAAAGATCAACATTTTTTTCCTTTATTTTATTATCATATTGTAAGTATGACTGAGAATGTTAATCTCAATGTTCAGTCCTGTTACCTAAAATATTTCTTAGATGTTATGTTTTTTTTTTAAAAGATATGATACTATTAATGATGCCATGTGGCTGCATGTCATGTATTTGCAAATGATATGCTAAAAACTCAGTCCTGTTACTTTTATTCAGTCCTGTTACTTATATGAAGGGTAACAGGAGTGAATAAAAGTTACTGGAGTGAGTTTGAATGAAACAGCCATTTTAAATGTGTCTGGGATATACACTACTGTTCAAAAGTTTAGGGTCACTTAGAAATGTCCTTGTTTTCAAAAGAAAAGCATTTTTTGTCCATTTAAATAACATAAAATTGATCAGAAATACAGTGTAGACATTGTTAATGTCTTACGTAGGTGCAAACGGCTGATCTTTAATGGAATATCTACACAGGCGCAAAGAGGCCAATTATCAGCAACCATTAGTCCTGTGTTTCAGTGGCACGTTGTTTGCTAATCCAAGTTTATCATTTTAAAATGCTAATTGATCATTAGAAAGCCCTTTTGCAATTATGTTAGCACAGATGAAAACGGTTGTGCAGATTAAAGATGCAATAAAACTGTCCTTTAGAGTAGCTGAGTTTCTGGATCAATTTCAAAGTATTTTTATTTGTCAGATGCACTGACTAACATAGTCATTCTGAACAGTAAAATTCTTGTGACATGGCACACGACATCTATGCAGTTGGCATTAAGAAATATATAAAGCACAAATAATAGCAAAAATATACATAATAGAAACTAGCATCAGTTACAGAGAATGTAGAAATGGAATATGGATGTATGGAAAGGAATCTTAAATATTACAGTTGTGCTGAAAAGTTTGCATACCCTTGGAGAATTGATGATATATGTACCATTTGTAAAGAAAACATGAGTGAGCAGGCAAAACACATCTTTTATTTCTAATGGGATTCACGTACAACTGTAGGTCATAACAGAATGGCACAGTCATAAAACAAAACATGGCAACAAAGAGAAAAAAATTACTGACCCCTGTTCAAAAGTCTGCATATCCTTAGTTCTTAATACTGTGTATTACCCCCTTTAGCATCAATGACAGCGTGCAGTCTTTTGTAATAGTTTTCTATGAGGCCCGAATTCTTGCAGGTGGTATAACTGCCCATCTTGGCAAAATGCCTCCAGGTCATGCAAAGTCTTTGGTTGTCTTGCATGAACCGCCCGTTTGAGATCTCCCCAGAGTGGCTCGATGATATTAAGGTCAGGAGACTGTGATGGCCACTCTAGAACCTCCACCTTTTTCTGCTGTAACCACTGGAGGGTCAACTTGTCCTTGTGCTTAGGATCATTGTTGTACTGGAAAGTCCAAGAACATCCCATGCGCAGCTTTCATGCAGATGAATGCAAATTGTCTGCCAGTATTTTCTGTTAACATGCTGCATTCATCTTGCCATCAATTTTCACAAGATTCCCTGTGCCTTTAGAGCTCACACACTCCCAAAACATCTGTGAGCCACTGTTATGCATGCAGGTATCCTGTATGTGCGTTTGTGTTTTTTCCCCTCCTGACATCTCCACAGGTGTCCCTTATGTTCCTGATTGTGCTTGTTGGTGTTTCCCACCTTGCAGTCATGAGTGCATCGCCTGACTGCTGAGGTGGACCAATCGGCGGACACCCCTCCTAATTGCACCACCTGTTCCTTTTTCCATTACCCAATCGCATCACACATCCCTGGTTTAAAAACCCATGGAAATAGACACTCTTGAGATACATACCCTTTTTGATGTTCATACATACATCACTTAGTTTAGCACATACATCTCACTTTGTCCTGTTTCTTGTGAGTATGTATTGCTGTGGTGTTTTGTTTGATGTTGTCTAGTCAATTGTTTGCTGTGTGCTGTTTAGTCCTTGTTCAACCTGTGTGTTTTTGTTTGTCCCTGTGTCCCTGGGAAAAGGGGTTTTTAGCAAGTCGCCCTTGGGCATACACAACCCGTAGGAAAACGTTGTCTAAAAACACTAGTTAGAACTGAGCGGACCACCCACTGTATTTTTATATTGGTTAGTAGTTAGCTAAGCGGTTCTTGAGACAGGCAAGTTCAGTTTAGGGGTGTTTGACTATATTATTTCATTTCTTGGGTCCAGCTCAGCCCCTTTTCCCTACCCCCTTTACCGTGTGTTTATAATAAACCTTTTATGTTTGACGGTAGCTTTGGTTGTCTGTGTCGTTTGTTCTCACTGTTCATTTACACTACACTAATTTGCATGAGTTTTATGTTACGGGTCTCTGTACCATCCACCCTAGACTGCTAGAGCCACAGGGTTCATAACAGCCACCACCATGCTTCACAGTGGGGATGGTATCCTGTTCGCTATAGGCCTTGTTGACCCCTCTCCAAACATAGCATTTATGGTTGTGACCATAAAGCTCTTTTTCGTTCTCGTCACTCAAAATTACAGTGTGCCAGAGGCTATGAGGCGTGTCAAGGTGTTGTCGGGCATATTGTAACCGGCTTTTTTGTGGCATTGGCGCAGTAAAGGCTTCTTTCTGGCAACTCGACCATGCAGCTCCTTTTTGTTCAAGTATCGTCGTATTGTGCTCCTTCAAACAACCACACCGTCTTTTTCCAGAGCAGCCTGTATTTCTCCTGAGGTTACCTGTGGGTTTTTCTTTTTATCCCGAACAATTCTTCTGGCAGTTTTGGCTGAAATCTTTCTTGGTCTACCTGACTTTGGCTTGGTATCAAGAGATCCCCGAATTTTCCACTTAAGTGATTGAACAGTACTGACTGGCATTTGCAAGACTTTGGCTATCTTTTTATATCCTTTTTCATCTTTATAAAGTTCCTTTTGATAGTTCTTTTCTGCTCCCCATGGCTCAGTATCTAGCCTGCTCAGTGCATCCACGTGAGAGCTAACAAACTCATTGACTATTTATACACAGACACTAATTGCAATTTAAAAAGCCACAGGTGTGGGAAATTCACCTTTAATTGCCATTTTCACCTGTGTGTGTCACCTTGTGTGTCTGTAACAAGGCCAAACATTCAAGGGTATGTAAACTTTCGATCAAGGCCATTTGGGTGATTTCTGTTTTGATTATGATTTAAAAAAGAGCCAAACAACTATGTGATAATAAATGGTGGCATATGATCACTAACCTTAAATAAAAGTTTTTTTTGCACGATCAGTCATATTTTCAAAATCAATGCCAAAATTTCACAATTTCTGCCAGGGTATGCAGACTTATGAGCACAACTGTATAAATATAAGTGTAGTAGTGCCTATAAATGGATAAAATAAAATGTGCTAATGTACATAGAAAGTGATCAGAGCATATGAAGTGTTCATGTGATCAATAGAACAGTGTTGTTAGTTGAGAAGCCTTATGGCCAGGGGAAAAAAAGTGAGTCTGAAAGTATGTGCCCTGATGCTCCGGTAACGTCTACCAGACAGCAGCAGTGTGAACAGACTATAGCTTGGATGGCTGTAGTCATTTATGATGTTCCGTGCTTTCCTAAAGCATTGTGTATGGTAGATGCCCTGCACGGAAGGAGATGGCAGCCAATGATGCGCTCCGCTGCCTTGCCATTAGCAGCGGAGCAGCTGCCATACCAGGCAGTAATGCAGCCTGGGAGGAAGCTCTCAATTGTGCACCTGTAAAAGTTGCTGAGAGTTTTTCCAGACATGCCAAACTTCTTAAGTTTACTCAGGAAATATAGGCGTTTTTAGGCAGTTTTCACTGCCAAGTCTGCTTGTCTGGACCAGATGAGGTCATCTTTGATGAACCCACCGAGGAACTTGAAGTCAGAGACTCTCTCCCCTTCAGTTTCATCAATGTGTTCCTCTGCCGCTTCCTGAGGTCCACGATCATTTCCGTAGTCTTGCATTGAGAGAGAGGTTGTGGCCTTGGCGATGAGAACCAGGATGGTGTTGTTGGCCGCAAACTTAAGGATGACGTTGTAGCTGTGTGTGGCCACACAGTCATGCGTGAACAGGGAGTACAGGAGGGGAATGAGTACGTAGCCCTGAGGGGCTCCGATGCTCAGGGTCAGTGCAGAGGAGGTGAAGTTGCTCATTCCCACCACCTGGTGTCTGCTCGTCAGGAAGTCCAGGATCCAGTTGCAGTGTTAAGACCCAGGGTCCTGAGCTTGGGAACGAGCAATTGTGGGTTTGATTACAGGATCAATAGGGCCAGTATGGCTAGTTTGAGAAACAAACACCTCACAGGTCCTCAACTGGCAGCTTCATTAAATATTACCCTCAAAACGCCAGTCACAATGTCAAAAGTGCAGAGGCAACTCTGGAATGCTGGACTTCTAGGCAGAGTTACCAAGAAAAAGCCGTATCTCAGACTGGCCAATAAAAAGCAAAGATTAAGATGGACAAAGACACTGGACAGAGGAAGATTGGAAAAAGTGTTATGGACAGATGAATCAAGGGTTTCAGGTGTTCAGATCACAAAGAACATTTGTGAGACACAGACCAAATGAAAAGATGCTGGAGGAGTGCTTGATGCCATCTGTCAAGCATGGTGGAGGCAATGCGATGGTCTGGGGGTTCTATGGTGTAGGTAAATTGGGAGATTCATACAGGGTAAAAGGGACCTTGAAGAAGGAAGGCTATCACTCCATTATTCAACGCTATGCCATACCCTGTGGACGGCACTTGATTGGAGCCAATGTCCTCCTATAACAGGACAATGACCCAAAGCACAGCTCCAAACTATGCAAGAACTATTTAGGGAAGAAGCAGTCACAGAAGCACACACTCCATACACACACTCTTGCAAATGCATGCAAACACAATTGTTATATCTTTCATATTGCTATTTAGACTAAGGTATTTTTTGCCAAATATAATTTCCTCTGTTTTATCTCTGTTTTATTTGAAGGGAGTTGTGTAACATCCAGTTATTCTCACACACACAAGCACTCATTCCTGTTACTCAGTGCTCATTCCTGTTACCCAATGTTCATTCCTGTTACTTAAATGTTATTTATTAATAAAATAAACAATTTATTTTTCAATTATGTTTGGTCCACCATTTAAACAATTCAGTGATAAATCACATGAAACATTATTGAAAATATTGAGGTAGGGGTCTCCCTTAAAAAAATTGGGGAGATATTAAAGTATGAATGAGATGCCAAATAACTGTGTACCACAGAATCCTTGTGTACAACAGAATCGTAGTACAACAGAAACTCGTAGTTTAGCTGTTTCACGCCAAGTCATGTTTTTGTACACTGATAACCCAGCCTGTATAGCTACTTCTATTGCTTTAGCTGTCCCGATCTAGTCTGATAGGTGTTACAAAACCATCTGAGATTATTTCAGAATCAATTATTGTATTTACCAACCACATCTCAGTAAGGCATGTCAGACTGGCCTTATTTTTCTGTATAGTATATTACTGTGTAGTGTGTATAGATATACACTGCGTGCACAATTATTAGGCAAGTGAGTTTTCTGATCGTATCATTATTTCTATGCACATTTTCCAACTCCAAACCATATAAACTTGAAAGCTCATTGGATTGAATCATTTTCAGGTGATACGTATTTGTGTAATGAGGGAGGGTGTGGTGAAAGAGAATTACACCTTATATCAAGGTGTGCATAATTATTAGGCAGCTTCATGACCTCAGGTAAAATGGGCCAAAAAAGAGATTTAAGTGACACTGAAAAGTAAACATTTTTAAAATGCCTTTCAGACAGATGCAACACTCTTGAAATAGCTAAACTATTGATGCGGGCCACCAGACAATCAAATGTTTTGTTGCGAATAGTCAACTGGGATGCAAAAAATCTAGAGAAAGACGCAAATTAACTGCAAAAGACTTGATAAGAATTAAACGTGAAGCTACCAGGAACCCATTATCCTCCAGCGCCACCATATTCCAGAACTGCAACCTACCAGGACTGTCCAGAAGTACAAGGTGTCAAGTGCTCAGAGACATGGCCAAGGTCAAGAAGGCTGAAAGAAGATCACCACTGAATAAGATTCACAAATTGAAGGGTATGGATTGGGCAAAGAAATACCTGGAGAGATTTTTCAAAGGTTTTATGGACAGATGAAATGAGAGTGACTCTTGATGGACCAGATGGATGGGCTGTGGCTGGATCACTAATGGACACAGCACCACTACGAGTCAGGCGCCAGCAAGGTGGAGGGGGGATACTGGTATGGGCTGCTATCATTAAGGATGAGGTAGTTTTTGGGTTGAAGATGGACTGAAACTGAACTCCCATACCTACTGCGAGTTTCTGGAAGATACTTTCTTCAAGCAGTGGTACAGGAAGTAGTCCTCAGCATTCAAGAAGGCCATGATCTTTATGCAGGACAATGCTCCATCATATGCTTCCAAGTACTCCACTGTTGGCTAGCAAGCAACGGCCTGAAAAATGACTCAAAGATGCCTGAATAATGACCTGGCCCCCTTCCTCATCTGACTTAAATCCTATTGAGAATTTGTGGGCCCTTCTCAAACATGAGATTTACAGTCAGGGAAGACAAGACACCTCTTTGAACAGCATTTGGGAGGCTGTGGTTGCTGCTTCAGCAAAAATTGATCGTGAACAGGTCAAGAAACTGACAGACTCAGACGTGGATGGAAGGCTCATGGCAGTTATTGAAAAGAAGGGTGGCTATATTGGTCACTGAATATTTTTGAAAAGACACAAATTTTAATTAATTGTCATTTAGTGTTACTTATTTGTCACTTATCACTTTCTTTAAAAATTGAGAATAAACAAGTGAGTTGGGAGAAACTATTTTTGTAATTGAGTTGCCTAATATTTGTGCACACTTAAATATTCCCCTGAGAAAGATCAAAACTAACTTTTCCTTTGTTTAACATTCAGGTTTGAGGTTCAATGATATTTTGGATTGGCATTGTGATTGTTCAACAATAAAATAAATCTTGAGAAATACGATTTGCCTAATAATTGTGCACGCAGTATATACGCGTACACAGAAAACAATGACATATTGTAGCAGGAGAATATCTTTTCTTTTTTTTTAACTTAAGAGATATTCAATTTTTCTTTTTTTAACAAATCAGAAGTTTCAGTGCCTTCCTGTGTTCAGTGCCCTCCTGTGTTCCTCATTCCGGCTCATACCGGCCTTCACCTGGTGCATGTGCTCCAAGGTCCGGAACCTCCTTGGCTAGTGCGCCCTCGTGGGGGCAAGACGTTAACAGGACCGGCATGGCACAATACTCATTAACATATGATGTATGCATCGTATACTGTATATACAGCAATACTAAAAGACACTAGACAGTACACTAGGCAGAACAGACACCACCATTCAACATGACCACACCTGAACCCAATATATTATAAGTCACGAAAATTAAATATTCAAACCAAAAGAAACAATGTAGAGTCCATGAATTCACATAGAAAATGACTTCCACAATTGTTTTTGGTCACATTCAGTGTCCTAATAGAAATTAATTGAGTCTCTCCTGCTGATTAGATATGGTTTCCCATTGAATGTCATAGATCCAGTTATGCCAGATCTGTGATTACTTTATGGTAGGAGTGTATTCTAAACACATTCAGAATGGGCCTGTATTTTTCTTTCCAGGAAGCGTTAGCGGAAAGCTCTGCGCAGTATGAGCAGCTGACCAACATGGAGCTGATTTCTCTTCTGCTGCAGCAGGAGATGGATATGGAGAAGCAGCAGGCAGCCTCCAACCAGCAGTCGGCGCTGCTGGAGAAACACGAGGCGGAGCTAAAAAAGGTCAAAGCGCAGGTGCGCGACCTAGAGGACTATATCGATAAGCTGCTAGTGCAGATAATGGAGCAGACGCCCACTCTCCTTCAAGTGCGCTCGCGACACAAGTGACCACTAATGCAAGGGAGTGCATTTATAGTAAGTATAATACAGGGCATTGGTCAAAATCAACCCTGGTCCTGGAGGGCTATTAACTAGGATGAACTGACTATTGCCTCAGCTCAGTACCTAATATAGCACGTCAAACAAGGTGTGTTTGTTGTCAGTATATTTTACTGAATCAGCATTTATAGTGTGGGGTTGGAGCAAAAGCAGATGATTGCCTGGTGGTTAGAGCAACAGACCAGTAATTAAAAAAAGGTTACCAGATAGAATCCCCCAGACGACAAAGGGAAACATATGTCATACTCTCCCTGAGCAAGACAGTTAACCATCATTTCTCCCTGGGTTCACAGTGCCTCCGCCCACTGTATTTATGCAAATTGGTGGGGTTAGGTTAATATCAGAAGTACAATTGCAGTTGGACCTTGTGTACAATTGATGACTAAATTAATGTCAACCTTTTACTTACGTCATTTTTCTGGACCAGGATTGATGACCATTGCACCAGGGGGCACCTGTAGTCCAAAACACTGACCCCCTAAAAAACTGTCACACAACCTTCCAGGTTTCACTGCTGATATCCTGCTCTCTTGATATAAACAGTGCATAACCAGACATGCATGCTTGCTATTGCTCATATTTGGTAGGGTCAGGCCAAAAATAATAATTAGAAATGGCAATCATAGCAAATGGAATTGGTCACTTCACGCTTGCTACTTAGAATAAAGGAAAGTGACACAGCTTTTGTTAACTGTACTGCATTGGAATTCCTATAAATTAGCATTTATGAACATTACAATAATGTTTTCCTTTTACACAAAGTGCAAAGTTAATTTAACATTCAGTGGTATAGATTGCTCTTACGAGATACAACATTATGTCAAGTTAAGAAAACATCTAAGTGTCTGAATAAGTTTGGTATGCACCCAATTTATCTTCATCTAGGCAAAACATTAAGTGCGAAAAAAAGAGAATTCCAGTCAGCTTCCATTTGTAAACCATGATCTTGAACCAGTGTCCTTTTTTTATAAGTTATTATTTAAAACTTTGAAATGTATATCTGAAATAAATATATAAGAAAACAATAAGAAAATATAAAAAAGATATAGAAATTACATTTCTGCTGCTGCTGTATGAAAAGCCAAAACTAACAAGCACTTTTATTCATGTATCTCCTATTTAAAACATTTACAAAATTCAACATGAAATCTTTTAATATATCAAAATTATTACACATTTAAACATTAATTTAATCATGGATACATGTTGATGTATCCATGATTGGTTATTATTAACTATTCAAGGTTTAAGTATCTGTTTGCAATGAATAGTGACACAAATGATCATGAGGTGGTAAGATGGGTGTTACAATTAATTGAAATGCATTGATTAATGAAACATTTGCAATTTCTTCTATTTTTTTCATTTGCAAATCTAATGTATGCAATTACTCATGATAATTCACTTATTTTTGCCTTTTGGTTTCATTTGTGAAGCAAAATTAGTACAGCAATTCAATTCAGTACCATGATGCAAATGCTGTGATGCAAATACAGGACCCCTACACTGTACTATGTAAAATAAACTTGCTTAAAAGAAACTGCTCATTAAATGTGTTTGTTTATATTACTTGAAACCAATCAAAGAGAAATTGTGATTACAGTACACCTGTGCGTATACTTTGTGTCTGGACAAAAGTAGTCTAAATTCTGTGATTCCAAGCTGCCCTTCTATTTGTAGCCCATATCTAATAAATGTTGGGATGTGAATCGCCGACAATTTTAGGGTAGCGTGGCACTTTGATCCCAAATTTGGAAATTATTTTGAATATTGGCATAATCAATTAATTACAAGGGTAAGACATGTATCCATGACAAATGTGGTGAACACATTTAATACACTAAGCACTAGCACGTAATAGCAATAACAGATAATCACCCATTTTAAAATGGTAAGAAATGCTGTTGTCCAGACTTTATTTAAAAAAAAGTTTTATCATTAAAATCCATAAAGAACTCTCAGGGCTGTGTGTGAGACTGATCATCTGAACCTTTCTGTGGAGCTTCTGGGCAGGATGAACATGGTGAAGATGCTTCTGTGCGGCATAGGAGTGCAGTGGAGTGTGGCATTCTCCATGATCATTTGTTTTTTAAGCTTGCAGATGTGACGGCAGCTTCGCGTGGCGCTGCGTGTTCTCCCTCTCCGGTGCTCCACCTCGCCAGTGTACTAATCGCCGGCTGGAGGAGATGGCAGCAGCGCACCCATCACACCCACATACCTGTTTTCAGTTAGCCATTACGATGTCTATTTAGGTTCCTCATTAACACCCGCACCTGATGGGATATTGTGTCTCTGTTGTTTGTGAACGTGTGGTGCTGATCTTTTCGATAAAGAAGAACGTGATCCACCGTGTCTGTGTTGATTTGTTACTTTTGTTTTTTGCCTCTCCAATACGCACTCGCTACCCTTTCACCTCACAGAATAACCCGTCCCCATAGAGGCACTTTTTTGTTATTCGATCAGTTCGTTTGTTTGCGGTTTTTCATTTTGTTTTCCCTGCACTGTCTCGTTTGATATGAGTCAGGGTGGGCACGGGGATTGGGCTGGAGCCTCGGGTTGTGCGCCAGAGCTAGAGGATAGACTGCGCCACGGAGGGACAGATCGCCGGATTGATAACAGCGTTCGGCGAGATGATGTCAGCACATGGCAGCATGGTGGGGAGGGGAGAGCCCTATTGAGCCAGCTGGTGTTGCTGCGCCTCCTGTTGTTGACCGTGTGGAGTCAAGCTGCGCCCAGGTAAGAGAACTCCGGAGGGCCTTGCCTGAAAAATATGATGGTAAGCCGGAGGGTTGTTGTAGTTTCCTTCTCCAATGTGAATTGTATTTTGGAGATGAACATTATACAGATTACGAGAAGGTGACCACGATAATCACCTTCTTAACTGGGCGCGCCCTCGAATGGGCAATGGCGCTATGGGACAGCAGGTCTGGGAATTGAGGTTGTTTCCCGGTTTCATCGCTCAGTTCCGAGCCGGGTTTGACCATCCCGCAGGGGGGCAGGATGGGGATGAGTACGCCCTGTCATTCCGGACGGAGGAGAGAGAACGACAGTCAGCGGGGTCGGTGCCTATTCTGCGGTGAGAAGAGGCACTTCCGGAAGGGGTGTGCCTCGGCCCTGGCGCGGAACAGGATGGGAGTGAGTAGCCAGGCTGCGTAGGCTTACATAGTAGGGGCCTTGCATTTCCGTAACATAGCAAGCCTTTCTGTTGCTCGGTGGTGTTGTCTGGTGGTTTTCCCTCTCATACATCCACAGCCCTGATTGACTCTGGCGCTGTGGGGAGCTTCATCGACCATTCCCTGGTCTCTGCTCTCGGGCTGCCGTTGTGCCATTTGAGGTCCTCGATGGCCATCCAGGCTTTAGATGGCCGTCCTGCGGGGTCCGGTTCCATTACCCACTATCGAGAGAGACTAGAACTGATGGTGATGACGTCGTCCGTACACCCCATCATCCCGGGTCTTCCGTAGCTCCAGAGACACAACCCCAACATCGCCTGGAGCAAGCAGAAAATCCTAGGATAGTCCCCGGAGTGCCGGAAGTATGAAGGTACATTTGTGTCTTTTTGTCGAGAGCAAAACTTTCCTTTTCAATCAAAAACAATTGTTCTGAAAGCAAAAATGAGGCTTCAAAGTAAAAAAATGTTTTTGCCATCAAATATTTTGTAATAGAGCGCAAAACTTAATGCATTTAATGCTCAAAAAATATTTTCAGAACCAAAAATGTATTTTAAAACAAACCCCAATTAAATTTGATTATCAACCACCCTCCATTTTGGCTAGACTGCCCCCTTTGCTTGAGGTGCTTTCTTTTGCTTTTGAAACTATTTTTTTGATTGAAACGTTAGTTCTTCGTCTGCACTTTTGCCCCTACAGCTGTGGTCGGGCTTTAGTGGGAGGTTTGGATGATGCTTTTCCATTGGTCAGCAGTTTTTTGAGTATCAGTTTGGCTGATACTCAAAAAACAACCAATACTGATCAGCCTTTGACAACCAGTACTGATCAGCCTTCCTTTCCAACGAAAAGGGAGTCTCGGGACACCTACCAATGAACTTGTACCTACGAGTGTCTCAGGTAAGCAGCACTGAGTTTTCTTACGTCCAATTTCTACATAGCTTGTAGTTAAGCTCCTACGATTCAGTGTCGGTTCATTACGTTCTACTATATTACATACATTCCATAGAAGACAATAAGATTAAATGTGTATATATATATATATATATATGCCAATACTGAGTGCAAGTGTCAGGTTTAAGCAGGCCTATGTATCATCAGCTAATGGAAATGCTGTAATATTTTTCTGCAAAAAAAGATAACCATTACTGTCATGAAGTATGATTATATATCAACTAAGAAACAAATAGGACATGGCCTGCTTATGAGTTGCCCTGAAAGAAAGTTAGATTTATTCCGCTGAAATGGTCGAGAACAGGTGTTTGTAAAAAATGATTTTGATTAGCATGAGAATAATAATTGCATGATTTATCATTCTACAGTATGTATGTATGTATGAATGTATGTAATATATTAGAATGTTTTGAACCGAAACTGAATCGTAGGAGCTAACTAGCTATGTAGGAACAATGGAGTTGTACGGAACAATGCCAGGAGTAGGAGTTGTACGGAACAATGCCCAGGGCTGCTTACCCGAGATGCCATCATCACACAGGTTGAATCCCAAATTGCATACTTGCACACCACTGTATACAGCTCCGGAAAAAATTAAGAGAACACTGCACCTTTTTCTTTCCTCTCCAAAAAAGTTGAAAAGGAAGGTTTTGAGCGAGGAACAGATGGGTTAAAATTAAGAGACCACTGCAAACTGAATGCTTCTGTTTCTCACTCAAAACTTTCCTTTTCAACTTTTGTGGAAAGGAAAGAAAAAGGTGCAGTGGTCTCTTAAATTTTTCCAGTGCTGTATATGCCAGATTAATAGGCAAGAAGATTAGTATGTCCCAAACCATATTACGCTGAAAATAGTATGCCAAAAGTACCCAGATGGTCTACTATTTCTGGTGGATTTTGGAAGTATGCATCTGCCCACTTTTTGTTTCCACGATTCTCTCGTCTTTTCACTTAAAGAAAAAGTCAGTATCTTCACCTATATTGATAGTTATTGTATTAATGTCATTTACGTATGAATGAAAAACAAACGTTATTGTTCAATGACATGACATAGCTTTGGCAGTGTGAAGTTCATCTTCAGACGCACAAGAATGGGCTCAATTATTATGACTATTCCAAGAAGTAAGATACTTGTATTACTGGCTTGTAAGCTATTAAAAAAGCCACTGGCAAAAGCCATACAGTTCATAGATGCTATTTGTGGTGGAAGTGAACATCATAAGAAATGTTAGTTTAACACAATGCTTAATGGTTTCTAGCTAAATATTCAAGCATGGCATGATGTTAATAAATGCATGACAAATTGATATTTTGAGACGCAATTTCATGACAAGGTATTATGTTCCAACCCATCATAGTACTGGCATACTAGTTTACTATACTAAACAGTACGTACTTCATCACCCACGAAGTATGTATCTACTTGCATGAGTACGCGAACTTGGGCACGGTGTTTTCCAGCGAGAAGGCCAGGTGTCTCCCTCCTCACCGTTCCTGGGACTGCACCATTGACCTCATACCAGAAGCCACGCCCTGCCGTAGCCGGATCTACCCCTTCTCGGTGGCCGAAAACGAATCCATGGAGACCTGGTGCAGATCCGGGAGGGACACAAGTAGAAGACAGCCTTCAGCACGGCATCAGGCCACTATGAATACCTGGTACGTACGGGCTGGCCAATGCACCAGCAGTGTTCCAGTCCTTCCTCAACAAGGTATTCCGGGATATGTTGGGGAGGTATGTGGTGGTATACATCGACGACATCCTGGTGTACTCCCTGACATACATACGAGCATGTGGCCTGTGTCCGTGCTGCTCTGCAACGTCTGCTCGACAACCAGCTATACGTCAAGGGTGAGAAGTGCTCCTTCCACCAGTCCACTGTCTCCTTACTGGGGTACCGCATCGCTCCGGAGGGCGTCCAGATAGAGGGGCTGAAGGTGGAGGCGCTGAGGTTGTGGCCAGTCCCAAAGACCATCAAGGAACTGCAGAGCTTCATCGGGTTTGCCAACTTCTACTGCCGGTTCATCAGGAGGCAGAGAAGGTCTTCCTCTACCTGAAGGGCAGATTCACCACCGCTCCCCTGCTGCGCCACCCGGACCTGCTCAAGCACTTCACAGTCGAGGTGGACGCGTCCGAGGTCGGGGCGGTCCTCTCCCAGCAGCCCGGGACTCCTCCCAGACTCCATACCTGTGCATAGTTCTCCAGGAAACTGACTGCTGTGGAGAGGAACTACAACGTGAGTGGCCGTGAGCTACTGGCGGTGAAGTTGGCACTGGAGGAGTGGAGACAACCGGGATCCGTTCACAGTCCTGATGGACCACCAGAACCTAGAACATGTCAGGGCTGCGCGGCTCCTCAACTCCCACCAGGCCAGATGGACCCTGTTCTTTGAGTGCTTCCAGTTAACCCTGACATACCGACCAGGTACAAAGAACGTCAGGGCGGACGCACTCTCGACCGGGGAGCAGAACTGCCTAGGGACACGCCCATTCTGCCCCCCTCCTGCATTGTGTGTCCCGTCTCCTGGGATATTGACATGGACATTCAACGGGCAGGGAGACAGGACCCCGCACCACCAAGCGTGCCCCACGGACAAGACCTGTGTGTCCCGGAGAGTGCGGGGCCAGTTGGTGGCCTGGGCACACACTACACCAGCGACCGGACACCCACACATCACCTGGACTCTGGAGGCGCTCTGGGAGAAGTACTGCTGGCCTGGCATGGGAAGGTCTGTGTGGCACTACATCCTCTCCTGCACAGTGTGAGCGCAGTCAAAGGGACCGTAAACGGCACCAGCGGGCAAGCTCCACCCCTTACCAATACCTTAGTGACCCTAGTCCCACCTCTCTGTGGACTTCGTGACGGACCTGCCGTGGTCAGAGGGAAACAACACCATCACCGTGGTGGTGGACTGGTTTTCGAAGATGGTCAGCTTAATTCCACTGCACGGCCTACCCTCAGCCCTCCAGTTCGCTGGGGCGGTGCTCCAGCAGGTTTTCTGGCTGTACGGACTTCCAGAGGACATTGTCTTCTACCGCAGCCCCCAGTTCACATCCCGAGTATGGAAAGCCTTCATGTCCAGGCTGGGAGTTGTGGTCAGCCTCACATCCGGGTACCACCCACAGAGCGCCCGGTTAGGCCGGCTCCATGCCCTTGGGGCCGCCCGGGTCTTCAGCAGCAGCCATGTCTGGGGCATGCGGAGCGCACCAACCAAGAACTGGGGAGGTTCCTTCAGTCTTAATGCCACGACAGACCAGGTGAATGGGCCTGTTTTCTACCCTGGGCGTGGTATGCTCAGAACTCCCTGTGCCATTACTCCACAGGTCTCACCCCCTTCCAGGTGGTCCTCGGTTTCCAGCCCCGGTTGTGCCCCTGTGTAGGGGGTTCCAGCAACATCCTGGCTGTGGAGGAGTGGTTCAGGAAGTCTGACGAGGTCTGGTCCGCCCGGTTTGGCTGGCTCCACGCCCTCGGAGCCGCCCGGGTCGTCAGCAGCAGCCGCTTCTGGGGGGGGGGTTACTGTGACGGCTGCTCCGCGTGGTGCTGAGTGCTCTCTCCCTCTCCGGTGCTCCACCTCACCGGTGTACTAACTGCCAGCTAGAGCAGATGGCAGCAGTGTATCCATCACACCCACACACTTGTTTGCAGTTAGCCATTACGATGTCTATTTAGGTTCCTAATTTTCACAGGCACCTCACAGGTTATTGTGTCTGTTGTTTGTGACCTTGTGGTGCTGACCTTTTCGATAAAGAAGAACGTGATCCATCGTGTCTGTGTTTTATTACTTTTGTTGTTTGACTCTCCATTACGCACTCGCTACCCTCGCACCTCACAGCAGCCTTTTTATAAACATATCCTGCAATGACTCCAGACTATAGCTTGATTAGGCAGTACCTTGCTTTATGATTTTGTCAAGCTTATTAATATCCCCCTGAGCAATGCCGACAATGCAGTAATGCAGCTCTTTTTTAATGGCAATGTTACTTTTTCTCTGCTAGAGGGCACTGCTATGTTTGCTAGTATTGATCCAGTTGTTCAAGTGTAGTTCAAGCCATAGAAATAGTTGGAGGACTCGACTTGAATGAAACTCATTAATATTTTGGGTTTTCACCATTTTAAGTAAACTGGATAGGACCTTCAGACATCATTGCCTGAACCCTTCTTTTGACCCAAGTTCATTAAGGCACATCAGCCAATAAATTATACTTTATAGAAGAAAATCTACAATGTCAAAATGGAGATTGCCTCAATAGCCTTGCCCATGCGCTCACAGTTGCCATAGTGTAGCTAATGTTACTACGCCCTTTATCATCTCTGTGGATTCAATTAGAATTATTGTTAAAATCTGAATTCTGTTCACTATGACCTGTCTTCTTTTTTGTTTTCAGTACTACTGTACCGTCCAAACGCTGCAGGAAATGCTCTGTAAGATACAATATCATTAACCCTCCTGTAGTTACATGTACACTTCTGTTCAAAAGGGGTCACTCAGAAATATCTTTGTTTGCCCTGGAAACATACATGAAATGAGTTTGAATTGGAAATATAGCAAAATGAATAGAAAAGATAGTCATTGACAAAGTTAGAAATAAGATTTTTAAATTGAAAGAGTAATTGTGTCCTTCAAACTTTGCTTTCGTCAAAGAATCCTGCATTTGCAGCAGGATTCATTTGAGGTAATCTGAGATTGCACCCAAAGCTTCCTGAAGCACCTCCCACAAGTTGGATTGGCTTGATGAACCATTAGATATGGTCAAGCTGCTCCCACAACAGATCAACAGGGTTGAGATCCGGTGACTGTGCTGGCCATTCCATTATAGACAGAATACCAGCTGACTGCTTCTTCCCTAAATAGTTCTTGCATAGTTTTTAGCTGTGATTTGGGTCATTTTCCTGTTGAAGGAGTATTGGCTCCAATCAAGCACCGTCCACAGGGTATAGCATAGTGTTGCAAAATGGAGTGATAGCCTTCCTTCTTCAAGGTCCCTGTTACCCTGTACAAATCTCCCACTTTACCTCCACCAAAGAACCCCCAGACCATCACATTGCCTCCACCATGCTTGACAGTTGGCATCAGACACTCCTCTAGCATCTTTTCATTTGGTCTGTGTCTCACGAATGTTCTTTGTGAACACCTCAAACTTAGATTTGTCTGTCCATAACACTTTTTCCAATCTTCCTCTGTCCAGTGTCTGTGGTCCTTTGCCCATCTTAATGTTTTCTTTTTATTGGCCAGTCTGAGATATGAATTTTTCTTTGCAACTCTGTCTAGAAGGCCAGCACCATGGAGTCGCCTCTTCACTGTTGACAGTGAGACTGGTGTTTTGTGGGTACTATTTAATGAAGCTGCCAGTTGAGGACCTGTGAATTGTCTATTTCTCAAACTAGACACTCAAATGTATTTATCCTCTTGCTCAGTTGTGCACTGGGGCCTCCCACTCCTCTTTCTATTCTGGTTAGAGCCAGTTTGCACTGTTCAATGAAGGGAGTACACAGTACACAGCGTTGTACAAGAGCTCCAGTTTCTTGGCAATTTCTCACATGGACTTCCCTTCATTTCTCAGAACATGAATAGACTGATGAGTTTCAGATGAAAGTTCTTTGTTTCTGGCCATTTTGATCCTGTAATTGAACAAACATTTGCTGATGCTAGCAATTAAGCCTAAAGGACAGTATTATTGCTTCTTTCATCAGCACAACAATTTTCAGCTCTGCTAACATAATTGCGAAAGGTTTTTCTAATACGCACATAGCCTTTTAAAATGATAAACTAGGATTAGCAAACACAACGTGCCATTGGAACACAGGACTGATGGTTGCTAAAAACAAAAGAAATACGCAACAAGAAACTTGCTCCCTGGTAGACAACACTAGAGCACTCAAGCAAGCCTCCAGAAAATTGTAGCGAAAGTGGCGCTCCACCAAGTTGGAAGTATTCAGACTAGCCTGGATAGACAGTACACTACAATACCGAAAAGCACTCACATCTGCTCGATCAGCTTATTTCTCCAACCTGATTGAAGTGAACAAAAACAATCCAAAATTTCTCTTTGATATAGTTGCAAAGTTAACAAAAAAGCAATGCTCAACAAGTGAAGTGGGTCTTCACTTTAGCTGTAATGAATACATGAACTTCTTTGATGAAAAGATCATCATCATTAGAAAACAAATAACTGACTCCTCCTTAAATAGTTATACTCCCCAAAATCTCAGTTGTCCTGAGAATGTCCTGAACCTTCCTGACCTGGTGTCAATGGGGACAGTTGAATTTTTTGATCCTGTATCGCTCGACATGTTCACTAAATTAGTAATGAGTTCTAAACCCACAAATTGTCAACTAGACCCGATTCCAACAAAATTACTTAAGGAGCTATTTCCGGTACTAGGTTGAACATAATAAATTATGTGCAGCCAATGTTGAACATAATAAATTGCTCCCTTTCCTTCGGATGTGTACCAAACTCACTAAAATTAGAGGAAATTAAGCCTCTTAAAAAATCTAATTCCCTCCCGTTCCTCTCAAAAATCTTAGAAAAATGTGTTTCCCAACAACTGAATCCCTTCCTGAAGACAAATAGCATTTATGAAATGCTCCAGTCCGGTTTCAGACCCCATCATAGCACTGAGACTGCACTTGTGAAGGTTACAAATGACCTTCTAATGGCCTCAGACAAAGGTTCCGCATCCGTCCTGTTGCTTCTTAATCTTAGTGCTACCTTTTACACTATTGATCACTCCCTTCTCTTAGAGATACTTGAAACCCATATTGGGCTACGTGGACATGTTCTAGCCTGGTTTAAATCTTATTTATCTGAAAGGTATCAGTTCGTATGTGTGGATGGCATATCCTCTGACAAATCAAAGGTATGTTTTGATGTTCCTCAAGGCTCAGTTTCGGGCCCATTATTGTTCTCACTATATAGCTCTGGAAACAATTAAGAGACCACTGCACCTTTTTCATCTTTCCAAAAAAGTTGAAAAGGAAATTTTGAGTGAGGAACAGAAGCATTCAATTTGCAGTGGTCTCTTAATTTTAACCCTTCTGTTCCTCACTCAAAACCTTTCGCCTTTTTTGGAAAGGAAAGAAAATGGTGCAGTGGTCTCTTAATTTTTTCCAGAGCTGTATATGCTGCCACTGGGTGATGTAATCCGGAATCACAATGTAAATTTTCACTGTTTTGCTGATGACACACAGTTATATATTTCGATGAAGTATGGAGAAGCCCCAAAATTAGCTACTTTGGAAGCATGCGTTTCAGATATTAGGAAGTGGATGACAGAGAACTTCTTGCTTTTACACTCAAGAAAAACAGAAATGCTCGTTTTAGGATCCAAGAAACAAAGAGCTTTGTTGGCAGATCTCACAGTGAACCTCGACGGCTGCATGGTCGTATCCCAAAAAACTGTAAGAAACCTCTGCGTTACCCTCGACACTGACCTTTCCTTTGATGAACATATAAAATATATCTCAAGAGTTGCTTGTTTTCATCTTCGAAGCATTGCAAAAATCTGAAACTTTCTATCAAAAACTAATGCAGAAGAACTAATCCATGCTTTTGTTACTTCTAGATTAGATTACTGCAATGCTCTTCTTTCCGGTTACCCTGATAAATAAATAAATAAACTTCAATTAGTGCTGCACACAGCTGCTAGAATCTTAACTACAACTAAAAAAATTGAACACATTGCTCCAGTACTAGCCTCTTTACACTGGCTGCCTGTGAGGGTTAGGGCTGATTTTAAGGTTTTACTGTTAACCTATAAATCAATACCTGGACTTGCTCCTACTTACCTCGCTGAAATGATCCAGCCATACATAACCTTAGATCGCAAGATGCAGGCCTTTTAATTGTACCTAGAATTTCTAAACAAACAGCCGGAGGCAGGGCCTTCTCTCATAGAGCTCCACTACTGTAGAATGATTTGCCAATTACGGTTAGAAATGCAGACTCAGTGCAAACTTTCTAGTGTCTATTAAAGACTCATCTCTTTAGCATGGTCTATGATTAAGTGTAATCTGGCCCAGGGGTGTGAAGGTGACCAGAAAGGCTTGATACTGTCCACCCATGCTGTCTTGACAGGTGGGCTCTCATCGCCACTGGGATGCCCTCCCTCCAATGCCATTTGGGGGCGGACTCACTGGCTTGTTGTTGTCTCTCTGTTGCGCACATTGGGCGATTGGGCTGAATTCTGCTGGCAATACTCATTCAGGGTGGTTGCGGTTTGAGGGTGTCCCTTTGGTTGATGCTTGTCAATGTGGGTGGATTGATTTCCTGCCTGTTGGGCCCTGTCCGGGGCCTCTCCCGGATAGGGCCACAGTGTCACTGGACCCCCAAGGTCTTACGCTGCTATATTATTGTGCCGGGGGAGTAGGGTCAGTTCTCCTTCTCCACTATAAATCCTTGTAGATCTAAGGAATGCTTTTTCTAAATTTTCCCTGTCTCCTGCCCTGTTTTTAAACTAAGGAGGACATGAGGACTTGGCCCACACCTCCGGAGTACCAGGCTTGAAAGTCTCGTTGCTGTCACTGTCCAAAGCCCTCCTGGTTGTTTTGCAGATCAAGAAGATACCTGACGATTTCAGCTGCCACTCTGCTGACCCCCCCCCCCCCCCCCCCCCCCCCCCCCCCGCGTTGTCCCCGTCATTGTCCACCTGGTCATGCTTGCGACTCAGCCCACATGCATTCATTAATTATTGCAATTTGTACTCTTAATATGTTCAACCGGCACAGCCAGAAGAGGACTGGTCACCCCTCTGAGCCTGGTTCCTCTCTAGGTTTCTTCCTAAATTTCGGGAGTTTTTCCTAGCCACTGAAATTCAACACTACTTTTGTTTGCTCCTTGGGGTTTAAGGCCGGGTGTTTTGTAAAAGCACTTTGTGACAACTGCTGATGTAAAAAGAGCTTTATAAATAAATTTGATTGATTGATTGTTAATGGGCCTCTGTACCCCATGTAGATATTCCATAAAAAAATCTGTTTCCTGCTAAAATAGTCATTCACAATATTAACAGTGTTTACACTGTTTTTCTGTCAATTTGATGTTATTTTGATGGACAAAAAATTTGCTTTTCTTTCCAAAACAAAAACATTTGTAAGTGACCCTAAACTTTTGAACGGTAGTGTATTTCTCACAGTATAAAATGTAAACTGCTAAAGAATGAAACAGGTTGCACATAATATAATTTAGTACCAGATGACACATTGAAAAAGTACATTTAATGTTTTCATGTTTTCAGTAAGACAAATGCTGGACCTGGCTTGGTGTCAAAGATTTATCTTATTTTTTGAAAACAATGATGAGTCCATCTACTGTATCAGCTGTGCGCTCCATAGCCTAATCAGAATAAAACCACACTACACACTATTTTTTTTAAATATCGCAAACAGGCATATTGAAATATATAAAGCTCTGGAAAAAATTAAGAGACCACTGCACCCCTTTCTTTCCTTTCCAAAAAGGTTGAAAAGGAAGGTTTTGAGCGAGGAACAGAAGGGTTAAAATTAAGAGACCACTGCAAATTGAACGCTTCTGTTCCTCACTCAAAACTTTCCTATTCAACTTTTTTGGAAAGGAAAGAAAAAGGTGCAGTGGTATCTTAATTTTTTCCGGAACTGTATATATGTGTGTATTTCAATGTAGTCTTTATCTTGGTATTTCTAACAACCACAAAGTTAATTTCACATGCATTCTCTGTCATATAAAACTACCTGATTGGTAAATGACAGAATCTACTGTTTCTCATATTTCCATGCTATTACAATGTTATTGACTGAAATAGTCGAAGAGTCATATTCCCATAAAGCCTAGCAGCAAAATGTGATAATGGTTATTTTTTGCATTTCACCATTCATTTATTCCAGAAGGATTTTTAGAATCGCTTTAAATCCTTAAGGCTTCCTCCGACTAGGCTTTTTGACAACTGTGCAAATCTTGTCAGGACAATTTGACATTTGTCAATATATTTGCTTAGATTAGTTCGACAAAAAATATTGACTTATATTTAGCCAATATTGATGAAAGTCTACTTATCCTATAGATATTTACACGATTATGAAAATGGCGAATTGGTGTAAGCCTACACGAAACACATACCTTATTTACAGGAGATCTAATAATTACCTATGGAAGAAATGAATGGTGTTAGAGCCGAAAGAGCCGCCTTTTCTGTTTTGTCGCAAGGTTTTACAGGTTTTATGTCTCATACTATTTCAGTCTGTAGGGTTAGGGTTAACACATCAGTAAAATGGTAAGTCTTCTCCCGAAGCGCGTAGTGGTATTCCAAGCAAATTCATTGGTGCATTACAATAACCTGATTGGGTGTTGCATGAATGATGCTGTGTTCAGTCGACTCCTCATTCCATCGCTGCCAATAGGGTATACAGCAAGTAAAATTGGGTCAGCGGGATTCCTCGGAGGATCTATTGATCATCATCACTTATAAAGCTAGTCACATTTGCAACATATCTGAATAAGAACCGTTATGTATCTTCTAATCTAATAAAGCATTTAGGATTTGCAGTCATCTAATGTAACTTTCGTTATGTAACTTGAGATGACTGAAACTACATTTCCCACTTAGTATCGAGATTGATTGCTTCACTATTTACTAGTTTGCCTTGGAGTAGCCGGGAGTAGCTAGTGAAATCCTGTTTCGTGATTGACTTCCTTAATAAATAAATACTTATATGCTGTCATGGCGGACTCTGGAGTATGCCCTACGTTCCTGCTTGGAAGACCTCGATATGATCAGGTAATCTTTTTGGACTTTTGTTGTTTAATGGTGTAAAGAAATAGATTCTTCGCGAATTTCTGACTGCAAGAATATCATAATGCTCGCAGTTTATTACTTTGTGTTAAAAGTTGCCACTCATGTGTTTTCAGTATCTTTTCAGTGAATTCTAGAAAGTAGCATAACCTACTTTTTTGGAAAATTACCTACGCGGAGACAAGGAAGATAGTTTCGGACTTGATAGGTTTCCGCCCCGTTTTAGAGAGATGATGAGTCTACGTTTCTTTGTACGGGACATCCTATGGTCGTAATAATAATAATGGATCCAAAAATATTGCAGACAACTGTGTTGAAGACTGCACTGAATGCAAAATAGAACCGGCTTAATAAAAATCTTCTTATAAAACATTGTTATTAATGCAAATATTCTTGTACACATGGTAGCCTGTATCTATTGTCTGTACATTTAAAATTTTATTTTTCTACAGAGCCCCTTTAAATAGCATTCACAAAAAGTTCAAAATAACCTATCTAAGTTCTTGAAAATTAAAACTATGATGGGAACCCTATACATTCTTTTAGGACCCCTTTAAAATGGTTATTCAAATAATCTTTTTTCAAAAGGTTGTTCCATTTTTAACCATTTTTAATATGTATGTTTACAGAAAAAAATGTTTTAGTGTAAGCCATGGCTGTTTTTGGCTTCACTCGATAGTGAAGTTCCTACAAGAATCTGGGTCAGGCCCATTGCAATGTGTGCATGATTAATGGTCTGTCTATCCTTATGTTTAGCATATCCATCAAATGTCCATCCTGGAAAGTAATTTTGCAGTGGTCAACTTGTACTGATGTGGCCTTCGCATTGGCTCAAATTGCTGCATGTTTAGTTGGAAACCGTTGATGACTGTGGGCAATTAACAAGATTAAAATATCTGAAGCTTTACATGAAGCTTAATTGGGCATCTGTATTAGTGCAATCCAGTGTTCAAGCTAACCTATTCAAATTTTCATCCATTGTAATAAAAAAAAATGTCAGTGCTGAAATAGCAAAGGCTGATTAGTTAGGCTGATTGTCGGCATCTTTATTCAAAAGGGAATGCAATGATTGTCTATCATTTACCAAATTTCTGTAACAACTATTAGATCAGACAGGTCTAGTGTCTGCTAACAGGCAGAGGGTTTCATTGAATGTTACCGTCTTCCATCATGGCATAATTTATGATTAGAAACACCTAAGTTCATTCTTTTTACAGTCACAGCTGAAATCTCCAAAATTGTTTTTGTAACCTACTCTTGGTTTTCCATTCCCCTAAGATGAATGATTTGACCCCTAATGTAACAGTCACATTCGTTTTGTGTGTCTTGCTGCCCCAGACAGCTGAATTCATATTTTTCCAGTGGCTTTAAAGTGACCATTCACCTGGGGCACCACACCATGAAACAAACTTGCCAAATGCTTCAATAAATGCGCTTTTAGTCAACCATTCAAGGTTAAACTGAAAATTACATAAAAATAGGGGCAGATTTGATCTTTGTTGGGTACAGTTGATAACAGTCTATTTAGACTTGCATTTTGTGAGCTCAGATGCAATTGAAAGATCCAAACAATGTTGTTCATTTCAATTGATCACAACATTTTTTATAATGACAAGTAACCAGTCATTTGATGTCAAACATTGTATTTAACAATGGGCGATTGAGGGTTTTTAATTCTTACACAAAACCTTTACTCACCCGTAAAGTCTTCACCACAGGCTGAATTACCATTATAGAGGCATTCAATAAAATGTTCATTTGGTTGCTTCAAAGCAGTTAACGTTAGGCAAGCTATTGTAGCACACTTCTCACTATCTCTTATTGCTGCTGCCCATTATACATCTCTGCTAGCTGTGTTTTGTGTATTCTCTGGAGGGCTGAACAAGCCATCTTCTCACATGCAGCCTTTCCTCTTCTTAGCAGAACAGCACAGCTACTTGTTTAGTCAATGCAGACGTTATAAAGGAACTATGTGGACACTGTAAACAATGGGATACCCAGAATTAGCGAACGGTAGCTGCTACATTCTATAAAATTAAATGTCAGAAGTGATGGAGGAGCATGTGCTACGTTTTGCAATTAAAACTAAATGCAGTAAAAGATAATGAAGATGGAGAGTCAAGCTCAATCTCCTGTCTTTGCTTTCGTCGGGTGCCTTTATAAGTGATAAATGGCTCAGGGCATCTGATTGAAGCTGCCATTCTTCCGTCCATCTGGTTCACTAAATATACTTTTGGCATGCATGCCATCAGGCCTTTTCAAACAGTTGGCACGCAACGTAAGGCTGGACTGGCATGCTCATCGAGCTAGTTCAAGCAGCAGAAAAGCCAATTGCTTCAACACCTAGTAATGACAATTTTTAGCTACCTCTGTGAAGAAAACATACTTAGATGCTCTTGCACTTTGTCTTAGAAGATAAACCACACAAATGCTCCTTTTGAATGCATCCCCTACATATTTTCAAGATATTGAACTATTTAAAACAATTGGCAGCTGATCCTCTTTAATTCAATCTACACCAAGTCATGGCATTCATAAATTATTTCAATGTTTAATTGTGGGTGCCACTTTTCATAAGGGTAATGCAAAAATTTCTTATATCTGGTTCTATGGTTAATATGACAAAAACCTTTAGTCACTTTACAATTAATGTAATTTGCTTAATAAATTCTACTGCATCCCATAGACTTTATTTATGGTTTAGAAAGGCTTCATTGAGCTTTGAAAAGCAATCCTTTGTTTAAAGTAATACTGGGAAATGATTATACATTTTATTATCATGTTATAAATTAAAGTAATGAATCAGTGGGTTTGTACTTTGCTCTCTGAGGACGCACCCACTCTGTGCTCCTGTGATAATGTTTGATGGCCTGTTTAGCTGTAAAGGACAAAGTGTCTCTTTCCCCTTTTATGCCCTCCATCAGTGTACCTTTTTAAAGCAGGAGGGATCAACAAGTTGGTATTTCTGTTAGTCTAACTTATCAAGAATTAACTACTCACTTTCTCTCTTTCAGAGTTCCTTTCTTGGCCGGCTAAGACACTTTGTAGATATTATTGACCCCGCCACACTTTTTGTGTCGGAGGTAAGTCATAGTTGATATTCCATCAGTAATGGTTTTTGTTAGAGATAAAAAAAAAACAAAAAAACATGGCCATCCACTGGATTTCTGATATAATTCAAGGCTTGGGAATTGTGGGAACAGGAGGATGTAGACCTGGAATCCAGTCAAATAACACAGGGACGGACTGGGACCAGAAATTGATCCTGGCATTTCTTACACAGTAGCTAATTCTTTCCATGCATATAAGCCAACTAATGATTACTCTGTACAATACGCAAAACAATTTAGACAACTCCACTGGGCTGAAAATGGACCAGGCCATCTGGCATTTGCCAGGACTTTCTTGACCAGTCTGCCTCTGACGTAAACACATTTGGTCCATTAAAGTAAAAATTTGATATCACTGTTTCGTTGATAAAATATCCACATGATGAAGTCGAAATATTAATGAATTATTGAAGATTATGATAATGACCTTTATGTGTAAGCTGTTTTAAAAAAAATGGAATTTTAAGTTGTGGGCACACAGCAGCAATTTGTAGGCCTTGCGATCACTTGGCAATCATCTCGCCTATGTTGTTTCAAATTCATGGATTTCCTCCATGTCACTCATTTGTGTAGTTGCCATGGTTATTAACATTGTGTTCCTGGATTGCTCCTCTGTCACCCGGTCGCATCCTTGCTGTGGTCACAAAAATGTTATAGAACCTGCATCCATATTGGTGAAATGAAAGTGGAACAGGGGCTGATGACTCATAACAGGAACTAATTACCATTTTGTCTAAGCAGTTGGACTCCTCAATATTATTTAGCTAGTTAATGTTATACTGCCTCTAAAATCAATTTGGTGACATCATAATTGGTTTAGCTATGAATTAGTCTCCTTTAGAAATGGTATAGTGTTTTCAAGGCTTAGTAATGTACTTAAGAACAAATCTTCATCAGCTTATTGAGCTCGTTGAGTGAAATACTGAATTGGACATCAGCCCTAAAATAAGCATTCAAAACATTTTGAGAAAACAGAGGAAACATGCAATCCATAAATAAAACATGAGAATCAGGTGCAGGATGTTCGATTTGCCCAGTCAGGTGCAAGTAGCCTCTGGCTCCCCTAACATCATTCAGAACAGTGCCAATTTCCAAGGTATTGTTAAATAAATGTTATAACTATTTGGTGTAATAATTGAAGCCTTTAAATAGCATAATATGATTCTAAGTGTTTAGTTATTAATGCAGAATAATTGCACACACTTAGCTCCAACCAGCACAACTGCAAGCTTGGTTTGGTCAGTCAACATTAATTAGTTGTAATTTGCATGCTATTGACATACAAGCTAACAACTGAAATTGCCTTTTAGAGTGCTTGCTCCATCACAGATGTACTTTTGGAAAAAACTTGACATGGGCGAGAAATTTTACTCACTACTATTCCTGGTAAAACAGCCTGAGTATAGTCGTAACCAGATAATGACAATATTGGCATCATCTTTTTTCATAAAAAAATAAAAATGTAACATTCACAATTGCAAAGAATGTATTGGAGCATTGACTGTGGCCTTGTTAATTTAAATTAGTCTTCCATCTCTCCAGAGACGATTGACAGAATGTGTGAAACTCCTTGATGATTATAAACATGGCACTTTATCCCCTGGAGTTTCAGATCTACAGGTGAGGATTTTGCTGTCTGAAATAATATTGTCAGTGCTACATAATATGCTCTTCCAAAGAGCTTTTGGAATTTAAGTATGATGTTTAGGACAAATGCAATATGTGGATATACAGTATCTCACAAAAGTGAGTACACCCCTCACATTTTTGTAAATACTTGAGTATATCTTTTCATGTGACAACACTGAAGAAATGACACTTTGCTACAATGTAAAGTAGTGAGTGTACAGCTTGTATAACAGTGTAAATTTGCTGTCCCCTCAAAATAACACAACACACAGCCATTAATGTCTAAATCGCTGGCAACAAAAGTGAGTACACCCCTAAGTGAAAATGTCCACATTGTCAATATTTTGTGTGGCCACCATCATTTTCCAGCACTGCCTTAACTCTCTTGGGCATGGAGTTCACCAGAGCTTCACAGGTTGCCACTGGAGTCCTCTTCCACTCCTCCATGACGACATCACAGAGCTGGTGGATGTTAGAGACCTTGCGCTCCTCCACCTTCCGTTTGAGGATGCCCAACAGATGCTCAATAGGGTTTAGGTCTGGAGACATGCTTAGCCAGTCCATCACCTTTACCCACAGCTTCTTTAGCAAGGCAGTGGTCGTCTTGGAGGTGTGTTTGGGGTCGTTATCATGTTGGAATACTGCCCTGTGGCCCAGTCTCTGCTTCAGTATGTCACAGTACATGTTGGCATTCATGGTTCCCTCAATGAACTGTAGCTCCCCAATGCCGGCAGCACTCATGCAGCCCCAGACCATGACCCTCCCACCACCATGCTTGACTGTAGGCAAGACACACTTGTCTTTGTACTCCTCACCTGGTTGCCGCCACAGACGCTTGACACCATCTGAACCAAATAAGTTTATCTTGGTCTCATCAGACCACAGGACATGGTTCCAGTAATCAGCAAACTGTTTGTGGGCTTTCTTGTGCATCATCTTTAGAAGAGGCTTCCTTCTGGGACGACAGCCATGCAGACCAATTTGATGCAGTGTGGGGCGTATGGTCTGAGCACTGACAGGCTGACCCCCCACCCCTTCAACCTCTACAGCAATGCTGGCAGCACTCATACGTCTATTTCCCAAAGACAACCTCTGGATATGATGCTGAGCATGTGCACTCAACTTCTTTGGTCGACCATGGCGAGGCCTGTTCTGAGTGGAACCTGTCCTGTTAAACCGCTGTATGGTCTTGGCCACCGTGCTGCAGCTCAGTTTCAGGGTCTTGGCAATCTTCTTATAGCCTAGACCATCTTTATGTAGAGCTACAATTCTTTTTTTCAGATCTTTAGAGAGTTCTTTGCCATGAGGTGCCATGTTGTACTTCCAGTGACCAGTATGAGGGAGTGTGAGAGCGATGACACCAAGTTTAACACACCGGCTCCCCATTCACACCTGAGACTTTGTAACACAAACGAGTCACATGACACCGGGGAGGGAAGATAGCAATTTGAGCCCAATTTGGACATTTTTACTTAGGGGTGTACTCACTTTTGTTGCCAGCGGTTTAGACATTAATGGCTGTGTGTTGATTTATTTTGAGGGGACAGCAAATTTACTGTACATTGTAGCAAAGTGTCATTTCTTCAGTGTTGTCACATGAAAAGATATACTCAAATATTTACAAAAATGTGAGGGGTGTACTCACTTTTGTGAGATACTGTAGCTCAGACCTTACATCGGCTGCCCAAAATTTCCCCCTCACTGCTCTGATCTAACACAGCTGTTGTTTTTTGCTCTAGCTATGGGAAGCCCAAAAAATCAAGCAAGTAAGTCATTGCACTTGTACAAAGCAATAAGAACACATTTTGAGTCCATTTATGTATTGGCATACATACATGTCCCCATCCACTTGGCAGCATGGCAATGATGTCATACTCTATATTTTATCTGATTGCAGGCCATTATTCATCCTGACACAGGAGAGAAAATCTTCATGCCTTTTCGAATGTCAGGTATGACTTTCGAATGAAGATCTTCGCCAGTGACTTTTGTTTTGTCTATGGTCATCTTTTATACTGATTGTACGTTTTTGCATATACACAGGATATGTCCCATTTGGAACACCAATTGTAAGTTTTATATGAAATCCTTACTGAATTTCATATTTGTCTGTGTATACAATATTCAGCTTTTTTGACTACTGTATATAAGTTAATTCAACATCTGGCCATTTGTTTGATTATATAGTTCCGTAGTCCATGCTAGACTAAAGCTGTTGAGTTATTGTCTACTTACATGGTCTTTTCTAGGTTGTGGGGCTTCTTCTTCCAAATCAGACTGTAGTATCCACCATTTTCTGGCAGGTAAAGCCATGATCGGAAACCATTTCAACAATGATAGTCTGTTTTTTTTTTGTGGGGTTCTTTGATGTAGGCCTAACTGAATGTCTGCTTCAAATATTTTTACTGAATACACCAGCCAAAGCAACAACAAAAGTCTTCACATTTGACACACATTTGACACATTCACATTTGACACATTTCCATGTCACATATGACATGGAACCTCAGAACGCAATACAATTTCATTATATGTTTTTCTTCCTTTTAGTGGCTGAATCAGAGTCACAATGCCTGTGTTAACTACTCAAACCGCAATGCCTCTAAGGTATGGTGCTTAGCGCTCCAAAAAGAAATTATTGTAATTTTTCTTTAAATGGATGGTTTGTCCAAAATTCATATTTTTCTCAAAGTCCACTTACCAAACAATATTCCTGAATACACAGAGTAATTTTTTCAAACAATCCATTATTCAGCTCTGTCCTAGTCTGTAATTAGCGTTATTAGCATTGTCCGAATTCATGAATGGAAACGGTTCGTACCTTTATCGCAAAGCTGCATTGAAAGCGGAAAACTACTCCAAAACAATTCAAACTACATTCAGTAATCGCGGTAGCATAGATTTTTTTAAACTGTACACTGACGAAACAGCTGGCGGAATTGGCTGAATTCAAACTGGAACTAGTGAACTATTTCCTATAGCCACCATACACAGCTTCTGTTCTTTGGCAGTGATGTCAGCAAGGTGAGCGTGAACTTTAACCTCTACAAGCTATATGAATATAAGTTGCTTTGCCTAGCAGGCCCATTTTCGTCGGTGGACATCAGAATAATATCTGTAATTGTGGAAAATGCCGTGGTCATAAGAAAGGTACAAGGGATGTGGGAGAGGAGACTTGAGGTTTCACTCGTTGCCAAATCTGTAAGGTCTGTTCATGGTAAGGCTGTCACGATATCAGATTTTCACTACTCGATTATTGTGGCCAAAAGAATTCACGGTAATGATATTATCACGGTATCTATAGAAAATTTGAAGAAATAAAATGCTATCAGTTAGATTCATCTTCAACTTTGTTTAATGTGTTTTTTTTCTCTTTTTTGGCAAGTGAATTACACTCAAAATACAAGTGTATGGAGGTGGAGAGAGTCTGTAACCATAACTGTACATATAATAAAATGAAAGAGTACAAAAAGAACAATTACAATTAATGGATAGTGAAAAGGCAATCAAATTAACTGATAAACAAAAGATCCAAAAGGCCTAACACCGAGATGAGTTTTTGGAAAAATAGAAAACATTTTTGCCTAGTGAATATGCTACGAAAAGGTGTTAATTCAAACACTATTGTATAAGTCCAGATGCAAATCAATTTTTTGTCCATGAATAAGCTATGGAAAAACCAAGAGGAGTTTTTGGAAAAATACAATGTCCTTTTTCCATGTGAATCGGAAAAAACTGCGCGCCTTAGCGGATCTCTACCGGGGGTTCTAGTGGGGCTAACGAGTTGATTTCAACACCAGTGCATAGGTCCAGTCTCCTTGTTTAAGCACATACATGAATTTGTCTATAGGTGACATAAATAAGACGTTGAAATACCGAGAGGGGTTTTTGCAGGTTTTTTGCAAGGGGTTTTTGCTTTTTTCCAAGTGAATGGGCTACTGAAATGGCGCGTCTTTGCGGACCTCTCCCAGGGGTTGTAGTGGGGCTAACGAATTGATTTCAACGCCAGTGCATAGGTCCAGTATCCTTGTTTAAGCACATGCATTGTTTGTCTATAAGTGACATGAATAATGTATCGAAAAAACTGAGAGGGGTTTTTGGAAAAATACAACTTAAGTTTTACCTAGTGAATACGATATTATCATATGTGTATTATTAACATATCAGTATTTCATTTTTTAAATATCACGATTCTCATCAATACAGGTATATCACGACACCCCTAGTTCACAGTTCCATCTCTCAACCCCATCACCAGGATGACATATAGCCTCCAGATCCCAATCACAACAAACACAGCACTCCTCCCAGCTCCCAATCACCGAAATACTAAGCCCATTCAAGAGTTTGTGATGGCTTTCTAACGTTCTTTGATCCTAGCATGCCTTCCGTGTTTACAATTTAGCTTATCCTAGTCTGTATTGTTGCTATAGTTTTTTGCCATGTCACAAGAATTTCATTGTGCAGGATGACGCTGTGTTATTCAGTGCATTTGATAAATAAACTTTGAACTTCTGGATTTTTTTTGGATCGACTTCTGCCTGAACACATCTTGACCACGCTGTTTGCCTGTACCTGGGGTTTTTGGTTTGAAATTAATCTTTACCCACTCTGCAATTGGGACAATACCTCTGCCTCTCCCGTGTCAAATTGTGGGAGAATCAATGGAGCAACATCACCAATGAGACATACAGTTGTGCTCATAAGTTTGCATACCCTGGCAGAAATTGTGAAAATTTGGCATTGATTTTGAAAATATGACTGATCATGCAAAAAAACTGTCTTTTATTTAAGGATAGTGATCATATGAAGCCATTTATTAACACATAGTTGTTTGGCTCCTTTTTAAAACATAATGATAACAAAAATCAAAAGTTTACATACCCTTGAATGTTTGGCCTTGTTACAGTCACACAAGGTGACACACACAGGTGAAAATGGCAATTAAAGGCGAATTTCCCACACCTGTGGCTTTTTAAATTGCAATTAGTGTCTGTGTATAAATAGTCAATGAGTTTGTTAGCTCTCACGTGGATGCACTGAGTAGGCTAGATACTGAGCCATGGGGAGCAGAAAAGAACTGTCAAAAGACCTGCGTAACAAGGTAATGGAACTTTATAAAGATAGAAAAGGATATAAAAAGATATCCAAAGCCTTGCAAATGCCAGCCAGTACTGTTCAATCACTTTCTACTAAGAAGTGGAAAATTTGGGGATCTCTTGATATCAAGTCAAGGTCAGGAAGACCAAGAAAGATTTCAGCCAAAACTGCCAGAAAAATTGTTTGGGATGCAAAGAAAAACCCACAGGTAACCTCAGAAGAAATACAGGCTGCTCTGGAAAAAGATGGTATGGTTGTTTCAAGGAGCACAATACGACGATACATGAATAAAAATGAGCTGCATGGTCGAGTTGCCAGAAAGACAAAAAAGCCTGGTTGCAATATGCCCGACAACACCTTGACACGCCTCACAGCTTCTGGCGCACTGTCATTTTGAGTGACGAGGCCAAAATAGAGCTTTATGGTCACAACCATAAGTGCCATGTTTGGAGAGGGGTCAACAAGGCTTATAGTGAACAGGATACCATCCCCACTGTGAAGCATGGTGGTGGTTCACTGATGTTTTGGGAGTGTGTGAGCTCTAAAAGCAGGGAAATCTTGTGAAAATGTATGTCAACATGAATGCAGCCTGTTATCAGAAAATACTGGCAGAAAATTTGCATTCATCTGCATGAAAGCTGCGCATGGGATGTTCTTGGACTTTCCAGTACAACAATGATCCTAAGCACAAGGCCAAGTTGACCCTCCACTGGATGCAGCAGAAAAAGGTGAAGGTTCTGGAGTGGCCATCACAGTCTCCTGACCTTAATATCATCAAGCCACACTGGGGAGATCTCAAACATGTGGTTCATGTAAGACGACCAAAGACTTTGCATGACCTGGAGGCATTTTGCCAAGATGAATGGGCAGCTATACCACCTGCAAGAATTTGGGGCCTCAGACAACTATTACAAAAGACTGCACGCTGTCATTGATGCTAAAGGGGGCAATACACAGTATTAAGAACTATGGGTATGCAGACTTTTGAACGGGTCAATTCATTTTTTTCTTTGTTGCCATGTTTTTTTTTATGATTGTGCCATTCTGTTATGACCTACAGTTGAATGTGAATCCCATAAGAAATAAAATACGTGTTTTGCCTGCTCACTCATGTTTTCTTTACAAATGGTACATATATTACCAATTCTCCAAGGGTATGCAAACTTTTGGGTACAACTGTCTAAAGTTTGTGAGAAACATTTTACAGAGCATTGTGAGCCACGTTCACTTAGCAGAGGACTAAAGGTGAATGCGATTCCATCAGGTTACCCAGTTCAACCCGTGAAGACAAGACAGATTGTAAGTAATATGTCCGATTGCTATGTTATAATACACAAAGTACATATTGCCTCCGGATATTCTGGGCAAGGGTTTGCCATCGCAAACCCGAAATAGGTAATTGAATATCAAACACGAAATAGGTAACTTGCGTTCTAGCTAGCGAACACTATCGTTTACTGTGATGTATACACTTTTTCTTCCCGAAAGAACACGTGGATTGATAAAATTGTGAACAAAACTGACTGGTAAACACAGGAAGTACCCGTTTATTTGAAATGAGAATTATATTGCGAAGTTTAAAACTTTAATTCAAGGAATGCAACATCATCATGTTCTTTGAGGTAAACAACACCACTTGTCATTGTTTGGAGTGTTTTAGAGTTTTTTTCCGCTTGCAATGCAGCTTTGCGATAGCGGTATGAACCGTTTCCATTCATGAATTTGGATGATGCCAATAATGCTAATTACAGACTGGGACTGAGCTGAATAATGGATTGTTTGAAAAAAAGACTGTGTAATCAGGAACATCGTTTGTTAAGTGGACTTTGAGAAAAATATGAATTTTAGATGAACAATCCTTTTAAATATTGTGCTGCGCCATTGCAACTAGCAATGGAGTTGCAATTAGAAGAATGCATTAGTCATTATTTATTTAAGGAATAAGGTCCTGGTAGGTGTGGTATATGACCAATCTATGCACATAGGAAATGTGCATAGGTTGCTACCTCATAGAAGTTAATTAAGTGGCAGTATTCAACCTTAATATGATGACCATACAACAGAAAAAAATGAAAAGGAATGACATTCAGTCTAACAGAGGAAATTGTTACTACATTCAACCATTTAAGGTTCTTCCAAAAATCCCTTAATTATCTAAAGGTGCAAATAATAACCGTTGTCTAGCAATGGTTTCCTGAGGATCTCCAGGGTTCCTTGTCTCACCACTAATTCTAAGAGTACACTATTCATGAAATTTAAGGCATCAAACAGAATAAAATATACATTTTTATTCTTAGTTCTCCTTTTCATGTATTGTTTTTTTTTTAAGTGATTGTAGGTTTGCTATAATTAGCACATGCATAGAAAGTGTTTTGAACTAATATATGTCTAATGTGACTAACTGTACATTTTTTATTTAGATTTTCAATAGATTTAATTTAAGATTAGTATATCATATGTGACAGGCTATGAAGTACTAAGTTTGTACATTTGTTTTTTGTTGTTGTTAATAGCCTACACCGACATCTAGGTTTCTTCAAGGATATGTTGGAGCTGTGACCAGTGCTGTCTCCCTTGCAGTCAGTTGTATTTTATTATACCTTCATGGAAAACTATTTTTTCCCTGAGCATGGAATTCTGTCCTGCCTATTTCTCCTAAATTAAACAATTTACAGTGCCTTGCAAAAGTATTCAAACCCCTAACTAATTCTCTCATATTACTGAATTAGAAATTGTACATTTGATATTCATCATCATCATCATCTTCATCCGCTTATCCGGTATCGGGTCGCGGGGGCAGCAGCTCCAGCAGGGGACCCCAAACTTCCCTTTCCCTTACATATGATATTTTGTTTAAAACACTGAGTCCTGCCAAAAGGTAAATTTCCTCCCATGCTTCCACTTTTTAGTAGTCAGTAATTCCTTGGATTGCAGAAATTCCGTATTTTGCTCAATACAGTCGTCCTTCAGTTTTTAACAGGAAGCCCAGTTGCTGCTGAGAATCATCCCTACAGCAAGATGCTGCCACCGCCATACTATAAGGAGGGCGTGTCTTGTGGCATGGGGCAGCCACACATTGCCCTTTATGTTTTGGTCAAAAAGGTCCATCTTGGTCTCATCTGACCAAAGAACCTTTTCCCACATCAACCCTGGGTCAATCTCATTCCTTTCAATAGTAGATTTTGATTAGATTACAGCTATTTTCTTTCCACCCTGAAATACAGGCCAGTTTTACGCAGTGCACCTAGCATGATTGTTCTGTGCACCATTGCTTCAGTCCCAACCAATAAACTGTAGCTCATTCAAAGTGATTATTGGTCTCTCTGTAGCCTCCTTGTTTGAGTGCTGAGTTTGGAAGGACACTATTTTTTGGCAGTACCTTGGTGGTGTGATGCAGCTTCCACATCCTATTTATTGATCCAGCTGTGCTGGCAACAAAAGTGAGTACACCCCTAAGTGAAAATGTCCAAATTGGGCCCCAAGTGTCAATAATTTGTGTGCCCACCATTATTTTCCAGCACTGCCTTAACCCTCTTGGGCATGGAGTTCATCAGAGCTTCACAGGTTGCCACTGGAGTCCTCTTCCACTCCTCCATGACGACATCACAGAGCTGGTGGATGTTAGAGACCTTGCGCTCCTCCACCTTCCGTTTGAGGATCCCCCACAGATGCACAATAGGGTTTAGGTCTGGAGACATGCTTGGCCAGTCCATAACCTTTACCCTCAGCTTCTTTAGCAAGGCAGTGGTCATCTTGGAGGTGTGTTATCATGTTGAAATACTGCCCTGCGGCCCAGTCTCCGAAAGGAGGGGATCATGCTCTGCTTCAGTATGTCACAGTACCGGTTGGCATTCATGGTTCCCTCAATGAACTGTAGCTCCCCAGTCTGGCAGCACTCATGCAGCCACAGACCATGACACTCCCACCAACATGCTTGACTGTAGGCAAGACACACTTGTCTTTGTACTCCTCACCTGGTTGCCGCCACACATGCTTGACACCATCTGAACCAAATTAGTTTATCTTGGTCTCATCAGACCACAGGACATGGTTCCAGTAATCCATGTCCTTAGTCTGCTTGTCTTCAGCAAACTGTTTGCGGGCTTTCTTGTGCATCATCTTTAGAAGAGGCTTCCTTCTGGGACGACAGCCATGCAGACCAATTTGATGCAGTGTGCGGCGTATGGTCTGAGCACTGACAGGATGACCCCCCACCCCTTCAACCTCTGCAGCAATGCTGGCAGCACTCATACGTCTATTTCCCAAAGACAACCTCTGGATATGACGCTCTCTGGATAAGATACGACAAAAAATACGACAACCTCTGGATAAGAGCACGTGCACTCAACTTCTTTGGTCGACCATGGCAAGGCCAGTTCTGAGTGGAACCTGTCCTGTTAAACCGCTGTATGGTCTTGGCCACCGTGCTGCAGCTCAGTTTCAGGGTCTTGGCAATCTTCTTATAGCCTAGGCCATCTTTATGTAGAGCAACAATTCTTTTTTTCAGATCCTCAGAGAGTTCTTTGCCATGAGGTGCCATGTTGAACTTCCAGTGACCAGTATGAGGGAGTGTG
>JACXGI010002671.1:10067-21831 GCA_016801175.1 Esox masquinongy
AAGGAGCAAACAACAGTAGTGTTGAATTTCAGTGGCTAGGAAAAACTCCCTAAGAAGGCCGAAATTTAGGAAGAAACCTAGAGAGGACCCAGGCTCAGAGGGGTGACCAGTCCTCTTCTGGCTGTACCGGGTAAACATATTAAGAGTACAATTGTAATAATTAATAAGTGCACGTGGGCTGAGTCCAGAGTCTAGTTAATTCAAAAGTGGGCATACATATACAAATACAAATTCAAAGTGGGCATACAGTATATTTTTCAAGAAACAATAAAATGTCTCAGTTTCAACATTTGATATGTTGTCTTTGTACTATTTTCTGTTGAATACAGGGTTTAAATGATATGCACATCATGGCATTCTGTTTTTAAAATGTTTTTACATTTTAAGCAGCGTCCCAACTTTTTTGGAAATGGGGTTGTATATGAATACATGAGTAAGGTCCAAAAATGACACACACCTTTGAAAAATATTATCAAAACAATCATGTTTGTATTATTTGAGGTACATATTGCAAGGACTGAGCAATAATGTGTGCTTCAAAATTTACATTGTTTTATACTAATAGAAATGCTCTGAGAAAGGCATGTTTTTTTTAACAATTAACATTTAGGGGCTAAAATGTATTTAATACCTCATCCTGCAAGTCACTGAGCTATTTTCTAAAATATTTAATGATTTCGGAAACACGTCAGGGTAGCCTAGTTGTTTGAGCTTCTGACCAGTTACTGAATGGTAGATATATCAAATCCCTAGTGTGCAATGTGAAAAATCTGTTGGTCTGTCCCTAGGCAAGGCAGTTAAGCCTAATTGCAGCCAGCTAATATTTACCTGGTTTAATAATGGTAAAATGCAAAATAAAACCCCCGTCTGAATTGAAGAATATGATTTCAAGGATGTGGGAAGGAGGGAAAGTTTTAATGTGTTCTCCAAGCTCAGTCAAGTATTAAAAAGTATTGAAAGCCAGGGTGCTAATCATTTTAACCCATTTTAACCATTTTAATAAAGATCCTTTCTCCAAGCACTAGTATAAAAAAATATTTTTAATAAAAATATTTCAGACCGAATTTTCTGTAGCTTAGTATTTATCAAGGGTGACAAAATTTTGGACCTAATGGTTTTTTAAAAGTGTATGTATATTATAATTTAAACAATATTTTAAATTTGATGATATATACATGTTGCATATATTTATTGCAAAGGTGTGTATATAGGAAAGTTATCAGAATTCTAGACATATAGAAAGAAATGTGTATATAAAAGCAAGCCAGACACTGTATGTTCATGACATATCTAATGTGCCTGTGCTGTTAGTATTCTGTATGTTTCTGTATGTATCTCTATATGTGATCCAGGTGTAGATGTACATGATGGGACCATATGTAACTACAAAAAAATAGCAAAACGTGAACAACAACATTTTTGGCCGGTCCCCAGTTAGAAAAACATGGCTTTTGGCATATTATGTAGGTTAGGTTTAGGGACAAAATTACAATTTGGCATAGGGTTAGAATTGGGGTTACTTTTTGGTTTAGGCATTACCAATTAGGTTAAGGATTAGGTGTTAGAGCTGGGTTGAGTTTAGAAATGAAAGTTAGGTTATTGATCCCTGTCATTCTAGACTAGGGATATGGTTAGGGAGAAAATTAGGCTATTGGGCATTGGGAACATGGATTTCTGGTTTTACGGAACCCCATGAGGATAGAAAAACAAATGTTTTGTGTGTGTGTGTGTGTGTGTGTGTGTGTGTGTGTGTGTGTGTGTGTGTGTGTGCGAATGTTTGTTAGCGTGTGACATATCTGTCATTCTAGAAATCGATGAGTCTCAATATTACATATCTGCCACATCTAGTCAAACTGCCTTTTTAAACCCATGCATTTGGAAGCATCCTTGCATTAGCCTCCTTGGCTAATAGTTTACAACTAGCTGCATATGGGCATCTCTGAGTCCATGCCACGTAGCTTGACTCAACCACATACAGAAACAGTACCTTAGCTTATTCCTATTAATAATCTGCAACCCCACTTACTGTATTCTGAATTGTACACATACAATTCACACTCTCCATGTCAAGTGTGTATTAGAAAGACCTACATGTAATTAACAAATTAACCTCAGCTAAACAATATCTGGAGAAGGTGTAACCCCTAGATGCGGAAATAGCTCATGATAAAAACCCTTTCAGAAGAGAACTACTGCATTTAATAAACTTTCCAAGTAGTGAATGAAAGAACCTCAGCTGTTTTTCAGCTCGTGTTATAGTAAAATGAAGCCTTTTTGAAAATTGTTACATATTACATTAAACAAGAATAAAACTCTTACTCTCACATATTCTCTCATTCTCAAGCATCCCTTCAACAGGTCTAGTTGATCAACATGTCAGTTGATGGTGAATAGACAATAGTAACATTTGCATTTTGCAATATTTACTGTTTTTTTATTTCATGGCTGGACATGACAGGAGTGGATATCTATCTTTATAATTTGTGCTAGCGTTGCATTCGTAAGTTACTGAATAAGTCATCTTTTGTTGACAAACTATGAGCAAGTTAATAGTTCTGGGTTTTCATATACTGAATTTTCGTATACTGAATGAGTAATCCTGTTACCTAGTAAGTATGCTTGGATCCCTTGCAGTGTGTTGAGTGTTGATTATTGAAATGGCAACATGTTTTACTGGTAACTTATGAAAATCATAAGATCTCAATCACATTGGCTGGAAATATTTCTGTTATTTAGAAATCAATTTCCCAATAAATCTTTATTAAACTGTATATGCTGTATGTTGAAGTTATGTTCAATATGTTATTATATTTTTTGTATGTATGGAAACGTGATTAAAATGCTTTTTGGAAACTGCCTCATTCTGTATTTAGTTTAGTAATTAAAAATGTGTTTGTAAAATAATATTAAATAAGCATAGTAACATACCACAAGTTTATTATGTTATGAATTAGAATATCTACATACTATCTACATCTACATATTAATTCCAGCTGTTAACTTAAAGTTGTTTCTCTTACTGTCATGTCAATACCACAAACACTATATATGTATGAAATTAGCTTTCATAGACAATCATACAATTTTATTGTTATATACTAAGTAAACATCTTATGCTCATGCTTATAAACATCTTATAAATGTATGGTTGGTGTTTGTTTTAGCAAAAAGCATCATACAATATTGTGACTATGTATTCATTAGGGTGTTGACTTACTCTCTAGTGAGAGAGTACTTGTGACTTATTTGTGAGAGTAAGGAGACTTACTTGTGAGAGTAAGGAGTAGAACACACCAGATCTAATTTCTAAAAGTGGTTGTTGTTTCTAAAAGTTACAACTTTTTGTCTTCCCTATGGCAAAATGAGTAGTCCTAAATATGATCAAAATTGCACACTGTGTTTAGATTTACCAAGTGTTTAGATTTACGGAAATATTGTTAAGTGTTATCTCTGCCCCATGGCAAAATGTGTACTATTGCAGGAAATTAACTTTAAAACTTAAATGTCAACACCATTGAGAGGGGTTGCACTAAAATGTTTTGCCACCAGATGGGGTCCGCAAAATCACTTTTCAACTAGTGCCCAAAAAGGCTAGGGCTATGACAGAGCCCGACCAGACTGCCTACCCAATTTGACTAACCTATGGAGTTTCGGTGTTAGGGCAAGATGGTGAAATGAGCACACGCCTCACTTTGCGCTGTGATTACAAATATAATTTTGGGACCTTATATCCTAATTGCTTTCAAAATATTTTTTATACAATTCAATAACTTTAAAAATGCTGTTTGTGTTATTTAAAAGATTTAAGAAAGCTCTGAAATGTCGAACTCAATACAATGCGCCCCATGCCATGTCGCTTTGAAGCTAGCTTTCATGACTATGCCACTGTGTCTATGATGATCGCCAATTCCTGTGGAAAGAGAGGCTCACTTTTCAGCCTGCAATGATTCAGACACCAGCCAAGATGATTTGAGCATAGGATTACAGCCCTAAGTAACACTAATAAACTGAAATCTGGGGTATATGTGTGAAGCTCAGGACCCCCTCGGGACCTCACTGCTGCTATCTCTGCATCTCGGGTGCACATGCTACCTTAATACATCACTCCTTTATTTGCCTCGTTTGCACATCTTGAATGCTATTTTGAAATTGCCATTTGTACCTAAACAACTATTATCCCACTTGTAACATAAACTATACCCTTTAGCTGGGAGGACAGTCCTCTAGCCAGAACCCGGGGAGGACTCCTCCAAGATGTCACCTTATCTGCTGCCCCACCCACAACTACTCATTCAAAGGTATTTCTTTATTTTTACTATTTTCTACATTGTAGAAAAATAGTGACAACATTAAAATTATGAACACACTCTTGGCATTCTCTAAACCAGCTTCATGAAATGAAACCATCTCAATGAGGTCAATGTTTGGTGATTGTGGAGGCCAGGTCATCTGATGCAGCACCATCACTCTCCATCTTGGTCAAATTGCTCTTACACAGCCTGGAGGTATGTTTTTGGTCACTGTCTTGTTGAAAAACAAATGATAGTCCCACTAAGCTCAACCTAGACTGAATGGCGTATCAGTGCAGAATGCTGTGGTAGCCATGCTTGATGAGTGTGCTATGAATTCTAAATAGCACACAGACCATATCACTAGCAATGTACCCCCATACCATTTTTAGGATAAAGTTGCAACTTCCAGAAAAACATGGCATATTATAATGGAGTGCAATATCATATCAACAACAAAAAAATGCTTAATGAAAAATATAATTCAGACTATATGCACTGTATGGCAGGGTAGCCTAGTGTCCAAGAGTGGTAAATAAGCAGGACAATGACCCCAAACATATACGCTACACCCCAGTCAAAGCCCAGACCTAAATCCAAGTGAGAGCATGTGGAAAGAGTTGAAAATTGCAGTTCCCCAAAGATCCTGAGCCATATTGACGGAACATATTTGTTATTAATTTTGAACTATTTTCCATGTTTTGATCCTAATTTTGATTTCATGTTGTAATAAAATAAAATGGGGAAAAGCCTAAAAAAAAAAAGCCTAACCCTAACCAGGGAGGGTGAATACTTTTGAGAACCACTGTAGATAAAGGCAGATGCTATTTGGTGATTGGTTGCGTAAACATTATCGAGAGCAGAAGTTCCTGTTCTATTACAAAATACTGGGCACTAAGTAACGCAAATCATTCTGACATGACCTATTGAAAAAGTGCTTACTCAGTTTTACTCACTCACACGCTCACACAAACACAAACAAACACACACACACACGTAGTCACTCACATATTACCCAAATCCTGTTTTTTTCTGATGTTATCTTGATCTTGCACTTCCTGGGTAAAAGCTCTTTAGGCATTAAGTTGAAAATACTTAAATCTTCAGGACACTACAAACAAGAAAAGGAACCAGGCAATCCTAGTTCTGCCGACCCGCGATTAGAAGGATGATTGTTGTTGCCCTGGCAAGATTTGATCTGCGGTGTGGCAGACTGTGTCTTTAACCACAATGCTATTAAACAGCGGGTGTTGTTGCACATGAAACATGTGTAAGGATGTGGTGTCTGTTTACTTCTGCATTGTTAAACCAATTTGTCAAAACTCCACAGACCTTGAAACTAGTTCCCCACATTAGCTAACATCCAAACCAACAACAGGTATAACAGGGTCGCTACACTACATTCAATGTGTTAAATTAGAAAGACATTACTGTAGATGGCTAGCTAATAGCTTTACAGCAATGAATGGCTGGTTCCACTACGCAATGTGAAGTACGCTATGTAAATCAAAATCAAGAGGAATGTGTTCGTTGTCTGTGCAGTTTGTCCATCGCAATATAACCATGTGTGATGACTGCGCCCTCTGCTGCCTCTCCTGCCCCTGCAGCAGGCAGGCTCCAGCGGTCGACGTCACCGGCCTTCTGACACCACCGCCCATCTCATCTATTCATCTCACCTGTTGTCTTGTTTAGCGCACCTGGTCCTCATTTACAATCATTCCCCCCAGTATATATGTTCCCTCTGCTCCCCTAGTCTTTGTGTGTTATTGTCTCACTTTTGTGAGCATACGTCGGTGCTTCTTTTTATTAAAAGGAAAGACTTTTTACTAAAGCTCCTCGTCTCCTGCTCCTCGTCCTTTAAAGCCTGACAGAATAACACACCCTCTGAAGTATATGGAGCACAGAGGAGAGGAAAATGAGGCCGGTGTTGCAGACCTAATGAAGGAACATTCGTCGATGCTGGCCAGCCTAGGCGCTGCGATGGACAGAGTCCTTAAAGCAGTGCAGTGCCTAGAGCTGAGCCAGCAGAACCCTGCAACACCGGCCGTGCCGCTGCCACCCCAGGCTGCACCTCCCGGCGTGGGGGCAATGCACATCCCGCTCCCCCGGGATTATGACGGGACGGCGGACCGCTGCCAGGGTTTCTTACTGCAAGTCGACATCGCGCTCCAGGCAATGCATCCTGCGCCGACCGACGCCCAGAAGATCTCCTCACTCGTCTCCTGCCTGTCTGGGAAAGCCCTGGAGTGGGCCACCGCTGTATGGAACACCGAGGGTCCCACCAAGGGCAGCTACGCCGAGTTCATCCGTCGCTTCCGAGCCGTGTTCGACCATCCACACGAGGGGAGAGAGACGGGTAACAGCTTTTTCATCTGCGGCAGGGGACGAGGTCGGCCCAGGAGTTCGCACTGGAGTTCAGGACCCTGGCAGCGAGGTCTGGGTGGAACGAGCGGGCTCTCATCGACCACTACCGGTGCAGCCTTCGTGAGGACGTCCGGAGGGAGTTGGCATGTCGAGACGCGGCCCTCTCCTTCAACCAGCTGGTGGACCTGTCTATCCGTCTCGACAATCTGCTGGCTGCCCGAGGACGTCCCGGAAGAGGCCCGCACGTTCCACCCCAACAACTGGACACCGCTGTCCCCATGGACCTGGGGGTGGCTGCGCTCCCGGGCAGAGGTCGGGGAGGACAGGTGTGGGGTGCCTCAAGGAAGAAACGAGGCCATTCCGCTGCACCACACTACTCCTCCTTCCTTGAGTCGAGAGGCGACAGGCACGACACTTCCGCATCACCCCAGGTAGCTCATGCCCATTCACCCCTTGCCTCCCCCTCTCCCTATGCACCGTACCTGTCGAGTTCCCCGGTTTTCCATTGCTTTCCCAGTGTAAGGCGCTGGTAGACTCGGGCGTGGCTGGGAATTTTATTGATAGGTCCTTCGCTTTGCCCGCGCACATTCCCCTTCAGGTCCTTGCCACCCCCCTACCCGTGAGAGCGTTGGACAACCAACCGCTAGGGTCGGGGTTGGTCACAGAGTGTACTGTCCCTCTCCTCATGGTCACCAGCGGTCGGCACAGTGAAACCCTCTCCTTCCACGTCATCGACTCTCCCACGTTCCCTGTCGTGTTGGGTTTCCCCTGGTTGTCTCTCCGTCATATCTTGGTCTAGTCAGGGTCTTTCGGGGTGGTCGCGGAAGTGTCAAGGTAGGTGTTTGGGTGTTTCCGTGGGCTCGACCACGGTGGAAAGTCCAGACAGTGCTCCCGCCATACCAATTCCCCCTGAATACCGGGACTTGGCCGCAGTTTTCTCCAAGGCTAAGGCCACTGTATTGCCGCCTCACAGACCGGGGGATTGCGCGATAAACCTCATTGACGGAGCCGCACTCCCTGAGGGTTGGGTGTATTCACTGTCCCACACGCTTTTTCACGAAATTGGACCTCAGGAGTGCATATAACCTGGTGCGCATCCAGGAGGGGGACGAGTGGAAGACAGCTTTCAGCACGACCTCCGGCCACTATGAGTATTTAGTGATGCCGTACGGTTTGATGAATGCCCCATCAGTCTTTCAATCCTTCATCAACGATGTGTTCAGGGACATGTTATGCGAAGGCGTGGTGGTGTATATCGATGACATCTTGATATACACGACTACCCGCGCTGAGAATGTCTCGTTGGTGCGCAGGGTACTTGTAAGACTGCTGGAGCATGACCTATACGTGAAGGTCAAGAAGTGTCTGTTCTTCCAGTCGTCTGTGTCCTTCCTGGGGTATAGTTTTTCCCGCACAGGTGTGGCTATGGAGGAACATCACATTAACGCCGTGCGTAATTGGCCGACCCCGACCACGGTTAAGGGAGTGCAACGATTCTTAGGCTTCTCGAATTACTACCGGAGGTTTATCCGGGGCTTTAGCCAGGTCGCGGCTCCATACAGAGGCGGAGCGGGCGTTTGTGGAACTGAAACATCGTTTCACCACTGCTCCGGTCCTGGCCCATCCCGACCCATCGCTCCAGTTCATCATGGAGGTGGACGTGTCCGACTGTGGTCTCGGTGTCGTCCTCTCCCAACGGACGGGGAGTCGTAACACGCTCCGTCCCTGTGCCTTCTTCTCGCAGAAGCTCAGTGCAGCGGAGCGGAATTATGATGTGGGTGATCGCGAGCTGTTGGCCGTGGTTAGAGCCCTGTCGGTGTGGTTAGAGGGCACTGGTTAGAGGGGGCCAAACACCCTTTCCTCGTCTGGACGGACCACCGCAACTTGGAGTACATGCGGGCAGCGAGGAGGCTGACACCTCGCCAGGCAAGGTGGGCTATGTTCTTCACCCGGTTTGTTTTCACTCTTACATACAGGCCGGGGAGCAAGAACGTCAAGGCATGACACGGAGGAGAGGCCGGTGGATGAGGCTCCCGTGCTGCCGACGTCGTGCATCGTGGCGCCGGTGGTGTGGGAATTGGACACGGACATTGCTCGAGCGCAGCGTGATGAGCCCTCTCCGCCCACGTGCCTTGAGGGTCGCACGTATGTGCTGGCGTCTATCCATGACCGGCTCATCTACTGGGCCCATACATCTCCCTCCTCCGGTCATCCTGGTATCGGGCCGACGGTGAGTGCCCTGGCCGGTAAGTACTGGAGGCCCGACTTTGCTAAGGACGTGAGGGTGTACGTCTCTTCCTGCTCGGTGTGCGCCCAGAGTAAGGCGCCCCAATACCTGCCAATGGGTAAGTTGTACCCCTTACCCCTTCCACAACGACCATGGTCCCACCTTTCTATAGATTTCCTGACCGATCTTCCCCCCTCACAGGGCCATACCACCATCCTGGTTGTTGTGGACCGGTTTTCGAAGTCCTGCCGCCTCTTGCCTCTGCCCGGCCGTCCCACTGCCCTACAGACCGCGGTGGCTCTGTTCTCACACGTCTTCCGGCACTATGGGGTGCCCGAGGACATTGTGTCTGACCGGGGTCCCCAGTTCACGTCCAGGGTATAGAAAGCGTTTATGCAGCTCCTGGGGGTCTCGGTCAGCCTGACCTTGGGCTACCATCCCCAGTCCAACGGGCAGGTGGAACGTGTCATCCAGGAAGTGGGCAGGTTCCTTCGGTCGTACTGCCAGGACCGGCCGGGGGAGTGGGCGGAGTTCCTGCCATGGGCAGAATACGCCCTGAATTCCCGTCACCACTCCTCCACGGGGATGTCGCCGTTCCAGTGCATTCTGGGTTACCAGCCGGTCCTGGCACCCTGGATCCCGAGCCAGACCGGTACCCCTGCGGTGGACGACTGGTTCCGGCGGGCGGCAGGCACATTGGAGGCCGTGCAGGCTCGCCTCCGGCTCGCTGTCCGCTGCCAGAAGACCTTCGCGGACCGTCACCGCAGGGAGGCCCCGGTGTATCATCCGGGCGACCGGGTCTGGCTCTCGACCAGGGACCTGCCGCTCCGCCTGCCCTGCCGGAAGCTGAGCCCATGGTTTGTGGGGCCCTTTAAAGTCCTGAGGAGAGTCAACGAGGTAACACATCGGTTACGCCTTCCCCCTGACTACCGTATTAACCCCTCATTTCATGTGTCTCTCCTCAGGCCGGTGGTGGCGGGTCCCCTTCAGGGGTGTGAGGTGTGGGAGGTTCCTCCTCCCCCTCTGGACATCGAGGGGGCCCCGGCGTACTCCATCCGCTCCATCATTGACTCGAGGCACCGGGCAGGGGGCCTCCAGTACCTCGTGGAGTGGGAGGGGTACGGCCCGGAGGAGCGGAGCTGGGTCCCGGTAAAGGACGTCCTGGCTCCAGCCCTCCTGCGCGACTTCCATCGGCGTCGCCCGGATCGCCCTGCTCCGCGCCCCCCGGGTCAGCCCCGGGGCCAGTGTCGTCGCGCGGCTAGGACCGCGCGTCGGGGGGGGGGGTACTGTGACGACTGCGCCCTCTGCTGCCTCTCCTCCCCCTGCAGCAGGCAGGCTCCAGCGGTCGACGTCACAGGCCTTCTGACACCACCGCCCATCTCATCAATTCATCTCCCCTGTTGTCTTGTTTAGCGCACCTGGTCCTCATTTACAATCATTCCCCCCAATATATATGTTCCCTCTGCTCCCCTAGTCTTTGTGTGTTATTGTCTCACTTTCGTGAGCATACGTCGGTGCTTCATTTTTTTAAAAGGAAAGACTTTTTACTAAAGCTCCTCGTCTCCTGCTCCTCGTCCTTTAAAGCCTGACACCATGAACAATTTTACTTTAGGCTTACTATAATGTAGCTGAATAGCCAATCATTACGATATGTGAACTGCGCTATGTAAATCGAGAGCAATATGTCCCTTGTTGGTGCAGTTCATCCATCACAATATAACCATAAACAGTTTAATTTTAGGTGTAATATAACATACAGTGGATATAAAAAGTCTAAACACCCCTTGTGAAAATGCCAGGTTTTTGTGATGTAGAAGAATGAGACAAAGATAAATCATGTCAGAACTTTTTTCACTTTTAATGTGACCTATAATGTCAACAATTCAATTGAAAAACAAACTGAAATCTTCGAGGTGGAAAAATGAAAAATAAAAACCTTACAATAATCTGGTTGCATAAGTGTGCACACCCTCTTATAACTGTGGATGTGGCTGTGTTCAGAATTAACCAATCACATTCAAACTCATGTTAAATAGAAGTCATTACACACCTGTCATCATTTAAAGTCACTCTGATTAATCACAAATAAAGTTCAGCTGTTCTAGTAGGATTTTCCTGACATTTTCTTAGTTGCATCTCAGAGCAAAAGCCATGGTCCACAGAGAGCTTCCAAAGCATCAGAGGGATCTCACTGTTGAAAGATATAATTCAGGAGAAGGGTACAAAAGAATTTCCAAAGCATTAGATATACCATGGAACACAGTGAAGACAGTCATCATCAAGTGGAGAAAATATGGCACAACACAGACATTACCAAGAACTGGACGTCCCTCCAAAATTGATGAAAAGACGAGAAGAAAACTGGTCAGGGAGGCTTACAAGAGGCCTACAGCAACATTAAAGGAACTGCAGGAATTTCTGGCAAGTACTGGCTGTGTGCTACACATGACAACAATCTCCCGTATTCTTCATATGAATGGACTATGGGGTAGGGTGGCAAGACGGAAGCCTTTTCTTACAAAGAAAAACATCCAAGCCCGACTGAAGTTTGCAAAAACAAACATCAAGTCTCCCAAAAGCACGTGGAAAAATGCGTTATGGTCTGATGAAAACAAGGTTGAACTTTTTGGCCATAATTCCAAAAGGCATGTTTGGCGCAAAAACAACACTGCACATCACCCAAAGAACACCATACTCACAGTGAAGCATGGTGGTGGCAGCATCATGCTTTGGGGCTATTTTTCTTCAGCTGGAACCAGGGCCTTAGTCAGGGTGGAGGGAATTATGAACAGTTCCAAATACCAGGCAATTTTGGCACAAAACCTTCAGATGTCCGTTAGAAAGCTGAAGATGAAGAGGAAGTTCACCTTTCAGCACGACAACA
>JACXGI010002671.1:21931-52913 GCA_016801175.1 Esox masquinongy
GTCCTCGCAATCTGACAGATTTGGAGCGCTTTTGCAAAGAAGAGTGGGCAAATATTGCCACGTCAAGATGTGCCATGCTAATAGACTCCTACCCAAAAAGACTGAGTGCTGTAATAAAATCAAAAGGTGCTTCAACAAAGTATTAGTTTAAGGGTGTGCACACTTATGCAACCAGGTTATTGTGAGTTTTTTATTTTTCTCCTTCAAAGATTTAAGTTTGTTTTTCAATTGAATTGTTCACGTTATTGGTCACATTAAAGGTGGAAAATATTCTGACATGATTTATCTTTGTCTCATTCTTTTCCATCACAAGAACCTGGCATTTTAACAGGGGTGTGTAGACTTTTTATATCCACTGTAGCTACTGAACCTTGTAGCCAGCGAAGTTTAAGTCTATCCTGAACAAATCCTAATGCCTAATGTGTTTTGTCCATGGTGAGGATCGAACGCTGGTCACCTACATGGCAGTCTTTCTTCTCTTCAATTTTTACCTCCATGGCTGATAAAAACGAACACACCCCCTCTAAAGAGATTTAGGTCAAAAAATGTAACTATTTCTTGGTTCTCCTCTGACTAAAAAAGCCTCTTCCTTCTAAACAATCAAGCATGGGCCTTGGTGACAGCTGGTTGCCTGCTTTTTAGGCAAATGAAAATTAAATATAAATATAAAAAACAGCAAAATCTAGATACCTTCTTAATTCTTTAATGGAGTCTGCTGGTGATCCCTCTAAATTCGGGAAAAATGTTAACTCACCTAAACATGAGTTACAGGTTTATTTGAGTTACATGACAACCCTACCAAAGCAACTTATATTGGATGCTGGGATCGTCAGTGACCGAACTGAGGTGTGTGATGCCTTTAATAAGCACTTTATTTCTGTTGGTTTTCTTTTTGAAAGAAAAAATAGCCAACATAATCCTGGCCAGTATATTTCCTCAGCCCTCTGGGGAAGAGGAAAACAATAACCGAGTTTTCAATTTCCAAAAATTCACAGAAAGTGAGGTCTTATCTGCGTTATCTGCAATATTTGCTGATTCTTAGAAATCGGTAGGCACTGATAATCTGGATCCATATATACTGAAGTGTGCTGCTCCTGTCATTCCTAGTACAGTGACGCACATTTTCAATCAAACACTAGTCATAGGAAAGATTCCTTAAGCCTGGAATACAGCTTTTGTAGATAAAAATGGATAATCACAGGCCCATCTCTAAGCTTGCCTGTTTGGCAAAAATTCTAGATTCATTGGTAAATAAGGAATGTCGTGGAAAAATATATCTTCTTGCCAAAAAGGAAGCAACAACTCAAAAGATGCAATAACTCAGGAGTTTGTGGATTCAATTTAGACTTTTAATGAGTAATCATAAAAGCCGAGTTGACCTGCAGGAACAACTGTCTGGCCAACCCGGGACACACATATTTATACAGTGTTATCTTGTATAATCTTCCTGGCCACCCACTTATGCTAATTCTTGGGCGGATCTTACTCCCCATCCGCCACCATTGTTTCCCAACCTTTCAAGATCCTTTCCCTGTTAAATATTGGTGGCGCAGCCTTCAGGGATTTGTATAAAAATAATAGAGCCATTAGGGCCCTATACATTATTTGATTATTCAGACAGTCATTAATCATGTTATATATCGCTGATACATTGATTGCTGTTACCATAATGATCCCTATAATGATTCTTTGTATTCTTACTCACGTGCCTACTGATTATACACTTATTCATAAAGGGTGATGATAGCTCAGAAACGATCCTATGTCAAACCTCTATTCTCATTATATATCCTACAGGAACTACTTACCATTGCACACTTAGGTTTATTACAGGTGTTAGCTACTGAACTCACCACAGTAGTTTGTATCAAAGTGTGGGCTTGACTTCACTCTCCTTGAGACGAGAACAACATGCCCTCATATTTGTCTTTAATGCACTTCTAAATAACCTACCTTCTTATTTATCATCACTTATCAACATTAGAAATATAACTCTTAAAACAGATCTCTAGCCTGGATTACACTTGCGGCCCCTGCAATCTCCACAGAATTGGGTATGACTGCCTTTTCCTGTTACGCTCCTTGCTTATGAAATAGCCTCCGAACCTAACTTTGGAGGATTTTTGTTTCTTTGTTGCTTAATACTGCTTTGGGTAATGTAAGTTCTGTGCTATCAGGGGAATAAACTCTGAGTACATTTTACAATCTGCTTTTATATTTGTGTTAATTCTGATCGTTTTACCTTAACTGATTTTTATTTCTCTATTTAACCTAAACAGTTTTTTTACCTTAATTGATTTTTTTATTTTCTTAACCAAAATTCTTTTTTTATTTTCGTGTTATCTGTCTGTGATCATTTTGACAGATTTTTGTTTTTGTGTTTTCTGTGCACTGACAGAAGTATAGAAGAAGCTACATGTTTTGATGTGTTGAAGGGCCTTGTGTATGTTCAGTAGGTCCCTGGGTTAGGGTATCTGATGAACGTAAATTCTCCAGAGTGGTACGTCAGGCATGCTCGGATTGTACATGACTTGTATGTAAAACTCGAGAGTAATACATGATTTGTACTTTCATTGGTGTTATATGTATTTGATATATATATATATATGTATGCTTTGAAAACAAGTGCACTGCGTTTGTTTAGCACACCTAAGGAACAGCACAGACCATGCCAGGCCCAATACCTACTAAAAACATGAGGCCAATGAGGGAATAACACCGGTGTTTAAAGCAATGTACTTTGTCTTGTGTTTAAGTGTCTTGTAATCTGTGTCTTGTTTTGTCTGTATACTCTTCTTTTTCTGTTTGTTTTTAATCATACTATATGTGTAAACATATATATGCAGGGCCCAGCTGTAAAAGAGACCTTGGTCTCAGTCTGTGTTCCTTGTTGAAATAAAGGTTTAATAATTATAACAAAAATAGATAAAAAATAATTTATATAATTTGTGTGTAACTGGGGTTTGCCTGTGCTACTCTGACAAATGGGAACTCCATGTCCTAACTTTAAAGAGTGATTTCTTGATTGTAAACAATAAACTTGTCTGTTGATGACTCCTGATTGCTGAGGTCTGTCTCAAAAGAAAGTAGTTGGTAATGTAACAGTTTTCCAAAGAAAGCACTTTCCAAAGAAAAAAGAGCATATGACTGAAGGAACTGGATTTTGATCCATTGTAGATTAATTCCAGATAGTCAGTGAATTAATGTAGCAAATTAATTTAACATATAAAGAGAGTATTACAATTATAGTACAAGTATCAAAGATAAAAGTTTTCCGGAGAGTTTAAGAAATTGCAAAAGTAAAGATACAGGTAGAAGTGACGGTTTGGATAGCTAACCTTAAGATAGCAAAACTAGTTCTGAAGAATAGTCCCTCTTATCAACCAGGGACACATTTCAGCCTATGCTTCCTGCCACCATATTGTGAAACAGAGTACTCATCGGTTAAGATAAGGTGAATATGATTTAAGGTCCTGTACTCAGAACAGAGAAAAACATTTGTAACACAAACTTTCTGATAAAAGCACATGAACAGACACACAGAGTATAGGCTAGGAAGGACATTAAGTACATAATTATAAATGACTATACTAAATAAAAAAGAATCCTTAAATATGTACATAAACATAGAACTGACATTTCTCAGTTTCTTCATATTCATCATATTTGTCTATATTTGTGATGGAGAGGAAGGAAACATGGGTGTTTGCAGCTGAATCACAGACCACAAAAAAGTTTTTTTAAGAACAACTTGGTTTCAATGTTTCAAAACACTTTATTTCAATATAAACAGATATATATATATTTAATAGGAATGGGTACTAATATGGAAAGTCAAGAAATGGTAATAAGAGCATAAAATATTTCTATTAAAGTTATTAAGTAACATTGGTTCCTTTTGAAGCATATCTCCAGCTCTGGGGTGCTCATTAACAGGTAGGTTATATTATCTGATTATATTACACATTACATAAATGAGCAAATTACTTTTCTGTGAATTTCAATTAAAATCTCAACCTAAATACATACAGCTCCAGAAAAAATTAAGAAACCACTGCACCTTTTTCTTTCCTTTCCAAAAATGTTGAAAAAGAAAGTTTTGAGTGAGGAAAAGAAGCGTTCAATTTGCAGTGGTCTCTTAATTTTAAGCCTTCTGTTCCTCACTCAAAACCTTCCTTTTTGACTTTTTTGGAAAGGAAAGAAAAAGGTGCAGTGGTCTCTTAATTTTTTCCGGAGCTGTATTAAGCCAAATGCAACTGAATACATGTGTATAGGGGAGTGATGGCAGCAAGATTACAGCGGGCAGAAGTTCCTGTTTTTTTACACAACACTCAGAGTAGTAATCAATGTCACAAAACACTCTGATTTAACCGATTCTGAGTGCTCTCACACTCAGGCACATACACACATACACGGTTACATAACTGCCATCTCTTGGGTTTTTTCTGATGTGCTCTTTGTCATGCTTTGTATGGGTACCGGCTCCTCAGTCGCAAAGTTGAACAAGCTGCGCAGGGAACGATTCATACTCTGCTTAAAGCTTCTTCCCAGACATACGTAGAGCAGCGGGTTGAGGCAGCTGTTGCAATAGGCCAGGCACATAGCCAGGACGTGTGCCAGCTGTACATTGTGACTGTGTAGTGAGTCCCGGGGTGTCAACAGTTCAAAGACGTCCAGTATGTGCAGTGGGAGCCAGCACAAGAAGAAGCTCAATGACACAGCAATAATAACCCTCAAGGTGCGCCTGGAACGAATCTCACCTCCCCTGACAGACCTCGTCCCAGACCTCTGCCCTGCCCTACTGTACACAACCAAATGACATGCCACAATAGCTACGAATGGCAGTATGAAACCCATAAGGGACCGCATTATAGTGATAGCCCAAGCGCTGGTTCTTGTGTAAGATCCCTTGCACTCTGACTTTCTGTTGCTTAACTGAACCTCCTTCACATAGACAAACTGGGGAATGCTGCTCAGCAGAGACAAAATCCAAATACAGACACATACCCAGACAGCCTTTTTAGGCCTCCTCCAGTTCTGGCACATCACGGGCCGGCTGACCAGCAGCCAGCGGTCCAGGCTGATGAGTACCAGCAGCAGCACACTACAATACATGACCAGGTAGATGAGGCCCTTAAGTAGCGTGCAGGCCACAGTGCCAAATGGCCAGTGCTGGTCCATGGCCAGTGGCACCATAAGAAGGGGCAAGGACAGACAGCACAGCAAGTCAGCCAGTGCTAGGTTGAGGAACCACAGAGAAGTGACGGAGCGCGGCATTCGGAAGCCCGTTACCCACACCACCAGAGCATTTCCCGGGACCCCCAGAAGGAAGACCAGGCCATAGAACACCAATGCAAACAGGTGGCGGGGCCCAAGCGCAGGAACATAATTATCTGGTCTGACAATATCAGAGATGTTCATCTGTTTCCACTCATCATCAGTGAACAACGAGTCCAAATCATAATCCATGCTTGGAGGTAACTGTTGAAAGGATACACTAATATAATTAATAAATAAATACAATTACAGATTCTTGAAAATATGAAAATCAATAGTTTTTCAGCCTGGAAATGTTTTGTATACAAAAAAACATATGTTTAAACTCTACAAATTGAAAAACTCTACGAATTGAAAAACTTCTAATCTACAACTAGTTTTACATTTTACACCATGGTCAGCCTTTTCACCCCGATAGATTAATAAAAAAAAGAATATCAGTTCAAATATATTTGCTTTAATTAGGTTTAAGGGTCATAAATCAACTGAGGAAAATTTAATCTGCATACCACTTGAAAAACAAATATTAAATAATTTACAGTCATCTTCATAAAACAAACTCATAAAACATATTTTTGTATAAGGTGAAATCCGACCAAATTGTAAAAGTTCTGAATGAATTGGCATGTTTTATTGGTGAAGTTAATTATTTAACATATTTAACAATGTTTGCTTTTAAAGCTCTTTGGGGTATCGCTCTTTGACAGTATGTTTGTTTTGAGTTTGTTTGTTTCTCCTTTAGTTGCGAATTAGTTTTGAGTAACACTATCAGTGTCTTGGCAAATCTGCCTCTCTTGGCAAATGCCAACGACATTTGCCAAAGACACAATTGGTCAGTATTAAATGAAAAACAATATTTGAATCTTTGTTGTGCAATATAATTACGCTAAATATTCAAGTAATGTTTTAGCTGTGCAAGATCTTAGTAGATTTATGAATTGGGTTTTATTTTATACTGAATCAAGAAAAACATGCCAAAATGCAAAGGAATTTAGCTGATAATAATGTAATACTATTTATTTACAGTTAATATATGTATTTAATTATTTTCTAATATTCAGTCTGTAAATATCCAAATAAAGACTGAAATAAAATCAAACCTCATTCACGTGAAAAGGGAGTTTTTTGGATATGAAAAAAACGGATATGAAACCATAAATGTACATTATGAAATCATACCAAAACAGTCAGCATTTTACATAAAAAATGGCATTCTTAATCTTATGTACTGTTATCTGATTTAAGTGTAAAATTATGTAAATTAAATTATACATATTTCAGTCAAAAAACACTGCAAATTTATCAAAACTGTTCTTTACCTCAGATTGTACGCTCGGGTGTCTTTGTACTCAATCTGTTCATTCTCTGAGAAATGGTGGAACTATACTTTTGCACAATATCTTTCTACATATGTCTTGACCAACCATGGCCTAATTTATGATCCGGAACTGTGAAAATGGTAATGCATTGCCTAATATAGACATATTTCAGCCTACTGATCATGTCAAAAGATAATACTTTGCAGAAACCTCTGAAAGGTAAATGAGTCAAGCAGTTTAAATATAATTTTCTGCATAGCTAATAGGATTTCTTTTCTTATTAAAATAGAAAATCCCACAAACCACGTTGCTAATGTTAGTGGCTAGTACTATGTTCACAGCAAGCCTTACAAAATCATAGTTCAACTACACTATTACATTTGAATTTCACAAATTGATTGTGTGAATCTACATTGTTTTTGAAGTTCTCTAAAATAAAATATGTTGAAGACATTGTTTTGTTACCATTTCCTCTAAGGCCATAGTGATATACACATACCAGTATGTTGGGCATGAGAATAGAATAATAAACCTTAACACAATAAAAAGTTAAAATATTTGTTATCCTAAAGGTAAAAACAAAACTAACTTGTTTTTTTTTAAACTTTTATTACTTTTGTATTAATGTCTGAGTATAATTCAAATTAATGTTAACAAACTACTCAGATATGTCATGAATACATGGACAAGGGAGTGGATCCAAGCGCAGAGTGCTATGCTTTAATAACAACCCAAATCCAGAATCCAGAAATCCAAATAAACAGGGCAAACGAAAGGTCGATACACAGGCAGGTCAGATCAGGCAGATGCAGAGGTACATTAGGACTAAAGCAGAATAGAGGTTAAAATACAAAATGAACAGACAGGCAATGGTCTGGTACACTGGTTAACACTGGAATCGACAAGAAGGGCTCAGTAGAGTAGCAAAAAACATTACCTCACAAAGAAGCTACAAACAGGACTGAACTATATAGGAACTGATAGGGAGCAGGTGAAGAGAAACACGGGTGAAACTCATTTGGACTAACACAGGGCAGAAGGCTACATTCAAAATGATACTGAAACCATGTTACAAAATAAAAATCAAAAACACATAGGCAAACCCTGCCCTCACAAGATAAATGTCTTCATTCAATTTTCTCATGTAGGCTAAGACTTTTGTACAGCCCTATTCACGGTATGAATATACATCAGGGGAGGGCAAACTTTTTGGTTTGGGGGCCACATCAGGATTTGTAAATTAAATGGAGGGCAACATTTGTTTTGTAATTTGCAAATTTTAAATGATTTGCTGGCCAGAAAAGGGAAATAATTAAAACATTTATACAGTGGGTGCATTATAATGTCTAAATTATTTTAATTCAGATTGATAAGATTGGGCTGGTGAGTTTTGTTTTACCCTCCAAATTAATTAATTACCTACCGCAGGTTGTATTGGAATTGTCTCATGGGCCTTGTTCGGCCCACAGGTTTTAGTTTGCCCACCCCTGATATATATAGTCCTTTATAGTTTAGTTGGTTGGACGTGGAGCAAACAATGCAAAGATTGTGGTTTGAATTCTCATGAAAGGCATGTAAAAAAAAAAGGATTTTCCACTCACTCCTGAAAGTCACATTGGATTCGAGCATCTGCTAAATGAATGAAATGTATATATTAAACTGTTATCAGCAGATACTATGTTGATATACACTCAGTTACCAATTTATTAGGTACACATCTTTGGTAGCCTTTTTGTATCCAGGCAGCCTAAATTCTTTGCAGCATGGATTAAAGAAGACGCTGAATCCTTATGTATTTTGGTCCATGCTAGCAATACACAATCCCTGTAGATTTTTCAGACACAAATTCATGCTGCTAACCTCCCATTCCACCTCATCCCAAAGATGCTCTATTGGATTGAGATCTGGGGACTGTGCAGGCAATTGGAGTAACCTAAAGTCACTGTTATATTCATGGAACCAGCATGAGACAATGCATGCTTTGTGACAAGGCGCATTGTCCTGCTGTAAGTATCCATTTGATAAAGAGATGCACATGGTCAGCAACAATGCTTAGTTATGCTCAGACATCAAATTATGCTTAATTGATACTAAGGGGCCTAACATGTACCAAAAAAACCATTCCCCACACCATTACATCACCACCAGCCTGTATGGTTTACACAAGAAAGGATGGATCCATGGATTCTGACCCTGCCAAATTCTGACCATACCATCAACATGTCACAGCCAAAATTGAGATTGGTTACACCAGGCAATGTTTTCCAATCTTCAAATCCAGTTTTGGTGATCACGTACCCACAGTATTCTCATCTTTCTGTTCTTACTTGACAGGAGTGGAACCCGACCAAGTCTTCTGCCTCTGTAGCCCAGGATCAACGCTTTGTGTGTTCAGAGATGCCTCGCGGCCACCAACAGAAAACAAATTGGGCTGGAGGAGTCAGAACCACGGAGAGCAGGCACTGGGAGAGGAACGGAATGCGGCCAGCATGTGGAGTAATGGCGAGTGGCAGAGGCGGGACTCAGAACCTTCGAGAAGCTTGTGGGATGAGGCAATCTCGCTGCCTCACACCAGCCTTTTGGCAAAGAAAAACAATTAAGTTGAGCCTGTTTTTTTTCCAGACTTTTTTTCCAGACCTGTGGGACGCATAGCCTCACCACCCGCCAAGCTCACATTGTGACAGCATTTGGGGAGTTTCTGATTTCAGTCTCCTCCTCGACAAGTGAAATGCTTGCTGAGGAGTTTCGTTGGCAATATGTTTTGGGTCATTGTCCTGTTGCATTGTGTAGCACTTCCCAATGAGTCTGGTGGCATTTTCTTGGATTTTGGTGGCCAAGAAGCTTCTGTACACTTCTGAAGTAATTCTGCTCCTGCAATCATTTGTTACATCATGAATAAAGATGAGTGAGCCCGTTCCAGATGCTACCATGCATGTCCATGCCATGACACTATCCCCACCGTGTTTCACAGATGAGGCAGTATGCTTTGGATAATATGTAGTTTTATTTTTTTCTCAACACGTATGCCTTCCCATCACTTTGATAAAACTTTACTGTCATCTATCCATAAAACTCTGTGAATGTGTAGTAAAACAATGTGTGAATGTGTGAACAATTAATGCAACAGGAAACATCTGAACAATTAGAAACACATAAACCAAATAGTTGTGCTCACATAAAATGGGGGATGGAATTCTGACAAGTGCTGCTAATCTTATTTGGTAAAACATGTAAGTGTTGAAATCGACAGAAAGGAAAGGTGACATTCAGTACTTCTGGCTCATATACCTCTTTTCATCATATTTTCATATGCCTTGAATGCACAGCTTAAATAGCAATTTTGATTAGCAAACACCAATATCCTCAATGCTCACAATTTATCTGCATTACTGCTAAAAGCAACTTTGACTATCACACTGTTATGCAATGAATACTGTTCAACCAAATACAGCTCTGGAAAAAATTAAGAGACCACTGCACCTTTTTCTTTCCTTTCCAAAAAAGTTTTGAGTGAGGAACAGAAGCATTCAATTTGCAGTGGTCTCTTAATTTTAACCCCTCTGTTCCTCACTCAAAACCTTCCTTTTCAACATTTTTGGAAAGAAAAGAAAAAGGTGCAGTGGTCTCTTATTTTTTTCCGGAGCTGTATATTCAACTTGGACTGGACTAATCATTAACCATTGTTAGATTGTCATAAGAAATACAGCACCTATTTAAAATCTACACCCCATTGAACTTTTTGGTGTTGTTGTGTCAGTGCCTAAAGGTTTCATGCAGTTCAATTAGAATTGATTTCCTATTAACAACACCCAACTTCATAATTTTAAGGGGTATTTTTATAAATCTAGAATCAACACTAAACGTTAAAAATACAAGACTAAAATATTATATTTAGATAAGTCCCCACCACCCCGAGTGGATATTTGGTGGAAGCACCTTTGTCAGTATTTACATCCGTGAATCTGTTTTAGTTCTCTACCAAGTGTGTACGCCTAGATTTGTCCTCTCTTACAAAGCTGTTCATGCCCCGTAGAATTTCTTTGGGAGCAACTATAGACAGCAATCTTCTTGTTATGCCACACATTTGGATTTAGATCGGGGATTTATGTCAGGAATGTGACTGGGCCACTAAGGGACATTTACCCTTTTATTCCTTAGCCACTCCAGTGTAGCTTGGGCTGTGGGTTTTTTGGATTATGTGTCGTGTTGGTTTTGCAATTCAATTTCAGTTTTGTTAGACCACATTACAACCCCAGATGTCCTGAGTGTTCTACAGACTTCAAACAGAGATTTTCAAGGCTTTCGCCATCTCCGGATGGTTTATTTCACAATATTGTCCCTTAGTTCTTTTGAAAGATTGTTGGTGATCATAGTAGGGCGTGTTGGAGCTCAGTGGCCAGACAGGCGAAGACTCTGTTTGAGGTTAGGAAGCACCTGCTGGTGCTCTCTTATGAGCAGCTACTGGGAGAGAATGCCAGAATATTCTAGGGAAGAGAGATGGGCCCTTCGTTTGTAAATGGACCATCATATAAGACGTTGTCTTCTAAGTTTCATGATAGTAATTGGTAGTCTGTCTCTTTTATGTTTGTCTCCCAACTATTATATCCGTAGCTGATGTGGTACAGGCTTCAGTAGTTTAGTAAAAATGTGTAAACAAAAAACCCAGTGAATAAATATAACTTTATCACATCTCTGGTCTTAAAATATCAACCGTCCTGTCTGTGTTAAGTAAAGGTATACCAGTGAACCCATTACAGGTGTTTGTTTTTTAATTCACTCTCCGACCGAGGTAACCTACAGAAACTGCTGAAATTATCCTGAAATCTACAAAAACACTGTTCGATTTGGACTGGTCACACATGCGCTAATACAGGATTATTATTACAAGGGGATGGAGACTTAAAAAATTAGGATATTTGAGTGTTAATAAATTTCATTTTATGAATAAATAAATTAACTAAAAAATATATCCACTTTGTTAGATTAGGTTTTCTGTCTCTTCGCCAATGACAGCATCCTCCTTTTATACCCCACAGTCTCTTTTCCATTTTAACAGATATGTGCACCATGTTACAATCCAACAACCACTGTTAAGCCCTTTTGAAACAGGAGAAGTATTGATGTCGTAAAAGAATTATGGAAAATTACATGACAGAAATTATTTCCTTCTCTCTACGGAAACCCAACTTGATTGATATTGTTGGATATGTTTTGAAATCTGAAAATCTGTACCTAAGTATCCAGTCAAAAAATGTGGAGTACTAGTTCTGAATGTAATTTTTACACCCAATGATAAACTGAGAAGTCATATTAATTTGCTATTATGCCTTCTTTGCCCAACAAAATGTGAATCAACAAACATGGACAAAGCTCAACAGAAGATTACATTGACTCTAGTACGCACATTCTAGAGGCAGCATTTAGCAACAGTAATGGGAATAATGGCAAAATTATTTGTAGACAGCTTTCTTGATTTGAAGTGCTTTAGTTTTTATTGGTTTAAAAACCTAGCAGAGAAAGTGAATTCTTTCTCTCTCTTCAGCAGTTTCTTTATCAGCATCCAATCCCCTTGATCACTTAAATAACTAGACGAAACATATTTTGCAATGTGCTCAGGTTCACAGGGCTGTGCACCACAGGAAGACATGTTGGCAGCTCTGGTAATGGCTGCACTGGCAGATCAGCCAAATAGATATACAGGGTCTTCTAAAAGTACTCAGACCCCTTCACTTTCTCCAATTGTTGTTGTTTTATTGATGTAATTGATGACTGACTAAATATCTGCTGTCATCCTAAACACTATAAGCCATGATGATAAAGTAAAAACAGGTTTTTAGAAATTTGTGCCAATTTATTGAAAATAAAGAACTGAAATGTCTCATGTATATACAGTTAGGTCCGGAAATATTTGGACACTGACACAATATTCAAAATTTTAGCTCTGTACCGTCACCACAATGGATTTGAAATGAAACAATCGAGATGCAATTAAAGTGCAGACATTAAAGTGACATTTAATTGCAGCAATTAAATTGCAACCATTTTCATATACAGTCCCCTTATTTCAGGGGCTCAAATGTAATTGTTCAGATTAACACAATCATAAATAAAATGTTCATTTTTAATACTTTGTCGAGAATCCTTTGCAGGCAATGACTGCTTGATTTCTGGAATACATGGATATCACCAAATGTTGGGTTTCATCCTTCGTGATGCTTTGCCAGGCTTTTACAGCAGCTGTCTTCAGTTGTTGTTGGTTCGTGGTTCTTTCTGCCTTAAGTTTTGTCTTCAGCAAGTGAAATGCAACGCTCGGTCGGGTTGAGATCAGGTGATTGACTCAGCCATTGCAGAATATTCCACTTCCTTGCCTTAAAAAACTTGTGGATTGCTATTGCAGTATGTTTTGGGTCACTGTTCATCTGTAAAGTGAAGCGCCGTCCAATCAACTTCACTGAATTTGGCTGAATGTGAGCAGACAATGTATACCTATACACTTCAGAATTTATCCGGCTGCTTCTGTGTTCTGTCACATCGTCAATAAACACTAGTGACCCAGTGCCATTAGAAGCCATGCATGCCCATGCCATCACACTGCCTCCCCCGTGTTTTACAGATGATGTGGTGTGCTTCAGATCATGAGCCATTCTAAGCCTTCTCCATACTTTTTTCTACCATCATTCTGGTACAGGTTGATCTTAGTTTCATCTGTCCAAAGAATGCTGTCCCAGAACTGGGCTGGCTTTTTTAGATGTTTTTTGGCCTAGTCTAAGTCTAATCTGGCCTTTCTATTCTTGAGGCTTATGAATGGTTTGCATCTTGTGGTGAACCCTCTGTATTTGCTCTTGTGAAGTCTTCTCCTTATGGTAGACTTTGATAATGATATGGCTCTTGTTCTTCATGTTCTTCACTTGGCTGGAGTTTTTTTCCTTTACCATGGAAAGGATTCTGCAATCATCCACCATTCTTCCGTGAATGTCCAGGCCTTTTTGTGTTGCAGAACTCACCAGTGCGTTCTAGTTTTCTCAGAATGTACCAAACTGTTGATTTGGCCACTCCTAATGTTCCTGCTATCTCTCTGATGGGTTTTTTTTCCAGCCTAAGGATGGCTTCTTTCACTTGAATTGAGAGCTCTATTGACCGCGTGTGGTGGGTTCACAGCAACAGCTTCCAAATGCGAATGCCACACCTGGAATCAACTCCAGACCCTTTACCTGCTCAAATGATGAAGAAATAACAAAGGGACAGCCCAAACCTGTCCATGAAACAGCTTTTGAGTCAATTGTCCAATTACTTTTGGTCCCTTGAAAAAGAGGGGTCTACATATTAAAGAGCTGTAATTCCTAATCTCTTCCTCCAATTAGGATGTGAATACCCTCAAATTAAAGCTGAGAGAGTGCACTTTAGGCCATATTCATTATTTAACTGTAACTTGAATATATTTTGGTAAACAGACAAAATAAAACTTGCGTGAGTGTCCAATTATTTCTGGACTTAACTGTAAGTATTCAGACTCCTTATTTACTACGTTGTAGAAGCGCCTTTGGCATAGATCACAGCTTCAAGTTTTCTTGAATGTGCATCTATTAGCTTTGCACGTTTGCATTTGGGAATTTTTCTCCCATTCTTCCTTGTAGATCCTGTCAAGCTCTGTCGGATGGAATGGGGAGTGTCTGTAAAGTGCAATCTTCAGGTCTCCTTAGAGATGTTTCATGATATCTTCAACAACCTCTCTGTATTTTGCTCTGATCATCTTTCCCTCAATCCTGACCAGCCTCCCAGCCTCTGCTGCTGAGAAGCATCCCCATAGCATGAAGCTCCCACCACCATGCTTTACAGTAGAGATGGTATTGGTCAGGTGATGAGCAGTGCCTTGTTTTTTTATAACCTTCCCCAATCTAAGCCTCAACATAATTCTCAGAGATCCTTGAGATCCTTGGATTTCATGGCTTGAGTTTTGATTTGGCATGCACTGTAGAGTGTGGGACATTATATAGATGTGTGTGTGCCTTTCTAAATTATGTTCAGTCAATTGAATTTGCCACAGGTGGACTCCAATCAAGTTCTAGAGACATCTCATAATGCATCTCAGCTCAATTTGGAGTTTCATGTCAAAGTGTCAGAGAATTCATGGAAAATATTTAATTTTATTTTAAATAAATTGGCACAAATGTCTAAAAATGTTGTTTTATCATTGTCAGTATGGGTATTGTGTGTAGATTGATGGTAAAAAAAAAGTATTTAATCAATTATAAATCAAGTCTATAATTCAAAAGAAAATGAGAAATTGAAGGGATCTGAAATAATTTCCGAAGGCATTGTACATATACAGTATCTCATTTTTGTGAAATATAACAGATAACAAATTAAGTTACTTCCTTAAATTACTTGGGTAAAGAGTACAAGTGCAGAATACAGATAGCAACTAGAAAAGTAATAAATACTTACCAAATTGTACATATAAGTAGTTACAACCAATCCCTGTCCATAGGAATCTGTCCATGAGAGATTAAATATGCACTATACCATGAGAGATTAATTATGCAATATCACACTAACATTGCACTACTATCCAACCTATTTACAAAACTAAGTAGTGTATCTCCTTTCAGTGAGAGACAGTAGGTCCTTTCTGTCTAGTGATCTGTTTTCTGTGGACCTGTGACCCTGTAGTCTGTGTTGGGTTTCTTCAGGAAGATAGCAGAGGTTTAAGGGATTGATAACTCAGTCCAGGGCAGGTGAACTGCTAGGTGGTAGAATGGGTGTTTCATCCCTTAATGCATCTTCATGGATGTCTGTAAGACCGAAAGAGATACTGATTATCATATTGATAACACATCTACGCAAGCAAAGTATCATACATTTTGTATTTTATAATAATAGAGACAGAGAGTGATAATGAAAATGCAAGAAAAACTTGAATGGCTGTTTAGGAAAGAAGTATACAAGGTTGAAAATGTTGAAACAAGATTATTTATTAAATTGAAAGGATTCATTTTTCTTTTCTTAATTGAACAAGGGTATATTTACAGTACACAGTGCCTTGCACTGTATTCACCCGTCAAATTAATTCTCTCTCATTACTGAATTACGAATAGTACATTCACATTTCAAAACAAGAGAGAAAAAGAGTGGTACAAGAATTACAAGTACAACAGAAGAGAAAAACAGAAAAATGCCTCGCAAAACTATTCAAACCCCTGAACAATTCTTTCAAGCCAATACTCAAAAAGTGCAGTCTGAAATTACGTCTAGAGTCAAGACACTGCATTGCAACAGTGAAGTATGGTGATGGCCCATCATGCTGTGGGGATGCTTCTCGTCAACAGGGAATAAATTGAAGGAAGAATGGATGAAAGAAAGTACAGGGAAATACTGCAACAGAACCTGCTTTGTCTTCAAAAAACAATAGCTTGGGTGGAAATTCACCTTTTAGCAGGACCTAGTTTAAAATAAATTAAAAATAAGACTAAAACTACACATGAAAAACAATTTACATTAGAGTGTAAATTAGAGTTCGAGTTAACAAAAATTAAACTGCAAAATGTTTTTTTTTTCTTAAAAACATTAGTTGATGAGATATCAAAGTTTTCTGAAGCATTTGAGGTTTTCTCTTAAAGCTTTTGAACTCACTACACAGTGGTGACACCTGCTGGTCAGGAATAAATATAATATGATTTGTTTATATAGACGTCTTTTTTCATGTTAGCTGACAAGAATTCATGATGCAATGATTATGTGTGTGTATTGTGAAGGAGAAATTAGAATGTGAGGTTCGTATCCCACGTTCTTCTTGCCTTTACAGCTAACCTATTAAACTGTGCATCTGTTCTAATGTTTTCAATTATAAAGGCTAGAGTGTCATAAGAGACACCAAATGAAAAAAATAACACACTTCAATGATTTCAAGTCGTGTAATAGGCCTGTGACAGTTAGATCTAGAAATGATATGTTTTCTATTTCTCCAATTACAATATGTAAGTCATAAACATGCAACTTGGATCATAAAATGTTTGTATTGATAATAGGAAGTTCTAAAAAATACAGTGGCATTCAAGGATACTGGAAATTCAATAATTCTTTCTTAAACGATTCACTCTATAATGAGAGCATCAAAAACTTATCAGAGATGTGTTTTCTTCTAAAGATAAACAACCACAATATGGGAGCAATTGGGAGTTATTCAATTTCAAAGAGATCAATTGCCATTGCACACAGTAAGGATAAATTACCAGTACACACAGTAAGAATCAATTGCCATTGCACACAGTAAGGATCAATTACCAGTACACACAGTGAGGATCAATTGCCATTGCACACAGTAAGGATCAATTGCCATTACACACAGTAAATAATTAAAAAAACAAAACAGTTGGAAAGAAGATGAACTTATGAATGAATGAAATGTGCTCTTGGAAAAGAACAATTGTTCTGTTGAAGAAGAGACAGAATTGAATACTGAATGCATATAATTAGATCAAATGTACGTTAGTTTCGCTAAAGGAGCCTTCATTAGTTCTAGAACAAAAAGGGTTGAGGAAGTAAAGAAAAATACAGGTGATTTTCTTGCACTTGAAAAACAAAACTATAAGTATAAATCTTTCTGCTTTGAATATTGACAGTACGTTATGTAAAGATACTAATATAATCTCCAATACTATGTTCTCTTTCTAAAAAATCTGTAGCAATCTAATTTTAATAAGATTGGATGTGAACATTTTATTATACATATCCACAGACGTTCCACTTGTTTCTAATGAATTCAAATCCATATGTGATAATGAGCTCTCTGTGATCAGATCAGAGATGCTCTTAAATCTATGAAGAAACGTAAAACACCTGGATCAGATGGTCTGTCTGTGAGATTCTATTTATACTTTTAGGAGTTTTTAGGGAAACCTGTATTCAATATGTTTCAAGAATGCCTAGTTAATGATGAGATGACCAATACCATGAAACAAGATGTTATTTCTTTAATACCAAAAGCTGACAAAGATCCTCTTAAAAGATTATAAGAGACCTATTACATTATTAAATATAGATTAAACTGATAACTCTTGTATATGCTAAGATACTAAATACAGATTTTAAACACCTTATCAATGAAAGCTAAACTGGTTTCATGAAAGGCCGCCACGTGTGGTATAAAATTAAGTAAGTATTAGTCTTGATTGACAATTATTTATTCTGTTTTTAATTGTAAAAATGTATGTAATAAGAGCTTCAGAATTAATTTATTCTGAAGCTCTTATTACATTTCTAGACTTTGTCAAGCATTTGAGACATTAAAACATACATTTCTAATAGAAACTTTGTCTACCTTTAGTTTTGGGGCCTGTTTTGTCGATGTCATCAATATGTTTTACAAATTAATTAATAGTGGTGGAAATGGATTCTGATCCATTTTAGATTAATTTAAGAAATGAATAGGTAAAGAGAGTATAACATTCCATTACAGGTATCAAAGATAGCAGGGCTAAGATGCATGCATAGAGGCTGGGGAAATGCAAGAATGATGCTTGATGGGCAACTCTTACATACCATACGGACAAGCTGCTCCCATAACAGCTCAATAGGGTTGAGATCCAGTGAGTGTGCTGGCCATAAATAGTTACTGCATAGTTCGGAGCTGTGCTTTGGATCATTGTCCTGTTGTAACTGCCTAGAAAGCCAGTATCACAGAGTCGCCTCTTCACAGTTGACGTTGAGACTGGTGTTTTGCGGGTTAGAAACTAACCAAACCTATATAAAAATGAAATATCCATTTATGTCCAGCTATGTAATTTGTAACATTGATTGATCCTATAAATGTTCATTTTGAAAATGTTTTTGCTTTATTGGATAAATACAGTGGGGAAAGTTTTTGCAGGCAGTCTGGATACAAACCCATGCTTTAGTGATGTCTGCACCAGAAACAGCAGCTTAGACAACTGGACCACCCTAGGCCTCCCTATTTGTATTCTTCTAAAGTCTTCTAAATTAATATAATCTAGCAATTACTTTTAGATTAACTAGTTTCAACTGAAAGTATCCCAATTACATTACTGAGTTTTGGTAATCCATATGTTAATTTACCGATTAAAGTTTTAGAGAGAAAACTTACATTTAGAAAGTAACCTGCCCAACCCTGACAATATCACACACTGATAGAATGAGATGAGATTAGAGTCCTGCAAACAAGTATATATAAAACCACAGTATTGTGTACAGTTATACTTTAGTAATTATTATTTGTCTAACAATATAAAAACGTTTGTAAATAAAATCTCATTTTAGGTACTTTGGTAAAATACATTTGTCAAATAATTTAAGTACCTAAATGAAACCAATGGGAGAGTATCAAGGTATTTATGTGTGTGTTTCTCAAAATAACTGGCAACCCTGACTGGCAATGCACAAACAATACTTTAAAGTCTTAAGGAACTATATTGAGCCATTACATCACTTCCTGTTTCTCCAGGGTATAAAAATGAGGCAACACGCATGTAATATCCCTTTGACATCGAACACCATGAAGAAAACAAAAGAACCGGTGGTTCTTTGTTCAAAAGATCAAAAGAGACAGATGGTCATAGACAATCATAAATCCGGTAATGGCTACAAGAAGATCCACAAACAATTGAATATACCACAGGGCACTGTCAGGGCAATTATCAAATAATTCAAAAGATATGGAACACGGTTAGAGGATGCAAATGCAAATGGATTAGAGGATGCAAATGCATCCTCTAATCCACAAACACAGGCTCTTTGGATGGGTTGCCAGAAGAAAGCCCTTTCTGACCCCAAGACACGGACTCAAGCGCTTGGAGTTTACCAAATGTCATTTAAATTATGATTGGAAGAAGGTGCTCTGATCACATGAGTCCAAAATGTAACATTTTGGTCAGATATAGCATTGGCAAATATAGCGTTGAAACAGAGATGCATACAAGGAAAGGCACCCACTGTGAAATATAATGGTGGGTCAGTAATGTTCTGGGGCTGTTTTAATGCCACCAAGTATCAGGTAGTTTGGACCGACAATCTGGTTGCACTGCAAAAAATGTTGCCAATGGAACAAAACAATTTAACTATTTGAGGAGATATTTGCTTGAAATAAGTGAAATAATCTGCCTATGGAACAAGAAAAATTACATGATATTCAAGGCATATTTTCTAAAAACAAGTGGTATAATCTAGCTTGTTAAGAAAAATATACCACATTTTAAGGATGGTAGGGTTTTTAACCTGAAAATAAGATAAATATACTTGATAAGCCGTATATTTTTTGCAGTGTGCCTCCGCCAAAAGATGCGACTTGGCCATAGGTGAAATGTCCAACAAAACAATAATCCAAAACATACCTCAAGATCCATACAGAAATAGTTCTGTGACAACAAAATCAATGTTCTGCCATGGTGCACTTTGGTGGTGGTAAAGTGGGAGATTTGTACAGGGTAAAAGGGATCTTGAAGAAGGAAGGCTATCACTCTATTTTGCAACACCATGCCCTACCCTGCGCTTGATTGGAGCTAATTCCCTCCTACAACAGGACAATGACCCAAAACACAGCTCTAAACAATGCATGAACTATTCAGGGAAGAAGCAGTCTGCTGATTTTCTGTCTATAATGGAGTGGCCAGCACAATCACTGGATCTCAACCCTACTGAGCTCTTGTGGGAGCAGCTTGACCTTATGGTACATGAGTACACTTCACCCATCAAGCCAATCCAACTTGTGGGAGGTGCTTCAGGAAGCATGGGGTGAAATCTCTTCAGATTAACTCAACAAATTGACAACTAGAAAGCCAATGGTCTGCAAGGCTGTAATTGCTGCAAATGGAGGATTCTTAGACAAAAGCAAAGTTTGAAGGGCACAATTATTACTTTAATTAAAAACCATTATTTCAAACCTTGTCAATGGCTATATTTCCTATTCAAACTCATTTCATGCATGTTTTCATGGAACGTGACCCCATAGTTTTGAAAGGTAGTGTAAAATGAAGTACAAGGCCATGTGGGCTTGTCATCATGAGGATGCAGGACACTATAATTATTATTATCATTAATCGTATAGATACACAACATACCAATGAGGGATGTGTTCTGCTGGTGATTGATGATAACAGATGTCTCCTCTTCCTCTTCTCCCCAGTCTGCAATGTTGGCTGGGGGGATACACTGTTCCAGAAACAGATCTTCATCCTCCTCAGAACAGAGGTCCATGTCTTCTGGGGGCCAGCGTAGCTCGCCACTCTCCACCTCGCTTACGTCGGTGGGCTCAACCACGATGGAGGGCAACCGTTCTTTCTCAGAGGGACTGAAGTGCTGCAAGCGATTGGAAGATCCCTCTGGACAAAGGGACACTTCAACTGGGTCTGGAAAGATCTAGAGGCAGGGTCCAGAGTTGGGGAATATAAAACTGGGTGACATGGATAGTGACATTACTTCATTGGCATAGTCTATTATATTGAAAATCTTTATTTAAAGACCCATCAGGATCTATTATTCAACAGCATCCCATTTATGGATATTTGGAAACCAGAAATATGTCTGAGATTTTGAATTTCAATGCAGACATGGGTGGTTGGGTAGATAGTGGATGCATACCTGGAAAGGTAACCTTTCTTTATTAATCTGCAGTGACAGCTCACCCATCAAAGAATCCTGGGCACCAAGCACCTCCATCCCTCTGTGTACAAAATATAGTTTAGCTAAATGACAACAAGCACAGATTAATAGCTAAAAAGCCACAGTGATGAACGATTACTAGGGATGCACTAATTAGAAGATTAGACATGATGGGCCATTTTAAAGCATTCAATTGTTGGCCAGTACTGTATATAGGTGTATCTATTACTTATAGGAAAGAAAAGATAGAACAATATGCACACTTGTTGTTAATGCAACACTTTACATGGCTGGGCCGACAAACACAAAAAAGGAAATTTTACTCATATTGTGCTACACAATACACATACACAATGATGCATATTAGTGTAAAAGTCAGAGCCATGCAGTTAGCTGCATCTGTGTAACACCAGGGTTCAAATCCTGCTCACAGGATAACGGTGCATTTGGCATTGTGGGTTTGGGGGTTTAGTAGGTAAATGTGGTTGCCTTGCTTTATCACACTAGAAACTACTTTTGACAGACGTGACCCCAATCAATGTAGGGGGCTCCAGAGTGCGTTCCCTCTGGCATGTAAGGATTCTGGTCTGCAATTCCTCATTAAGCAAACCGCATGATAACAAACAGAAGGTAATCTGATGAGTTTCAGAAGACACATATCTTGACAGCAACTGTTCCACGTTCGCTGGACTTGTTACAATAAAGCAGGGCCTTAATTACAAATCAGGAAATTGGGGAGAAAAACAGTCTAACATTTAAAAAAAAATTTTTTAAATAAACATACATATAGAAGTGTCTCAGAGAAGAATATACAGTATATAGTAATACTATGAACTGGCTGGTTAAAATTCTGAATGCTAATTGGTTGAAAGCCCGGTAAAATATTTGGTAGTGTTCAAATTGCATTAGTATCTGTTTTGAAATGGTAATAAAGCACCTTCAGAGTGTGTAATGTAAGGATAATATACAATGGTTAAGAGCTTTGTCCATGTTGCATTGTCAGACCTATGAACAGCTCTGAGCCGGGGTATATTTTTGCCAGGATAAAACGTAAAGCAGCAGACTCTGGACACCAGTTACAAACACTATTCTTAGTGACAGATGCTTGCTTTTTATCTAATCATCCCTTCCTCTATGCCTTTCCTCTTCTTCCAGTTGCTCCCCTCATCCCTCTCATGCCTCAACCCCGACCCTGGGCAGACCTAGCTGGTTTTATTGCTACACACACACACTGTATCTATCACTCGGCCCATGCCCGTAAATGCACGTCACATTGCATGTCCCTTATCTTTAAAACATGCTTTTAAATTGACCAGATGGGTCAGGGCTATATTTGATTGGCTAGAGCTGGTCTACAAGGTACCAGTGTGAATCCCTGTTGGGTTGAGCCTAATGCCCACACACCCACACACACACACACAGACTGAGCTTCAGATTAGATTGCTTATGGCTGTCTGGGGGGTTTGATCATATCAAAATGGATTATGTCCTTATCCATCATCTTTTTTCATTATGTGACGGATTGGCAGAATGTGGCAGTTATAGCTCTGTGTCTAAAGCCTCCATGCTAAAAGCCCATGTTAAGTGATATCAGTTATCCTCTGCTTGCCAAACAGACACTTTCACTGAGTGCCGCGTTCCACATATGAGCCAGATCCAGGTGAACAGTAAATCCCCTGAAGTGTGGTCTGACTGTCCCTTCTTAACCTTGTTAATGTATTTTCACGCAACATGTATGAGCCTGAATTATTTATCAAAATCGTTCATGTTCTCAAAAAAAAAAGAAATAAGAGGATTGGGAGGAAGGGAAGATCTGTCTAAAAGTGGAATCCTCTTTCAACCGCCGACCCGCTCCTCCCAATGCTTGTCTGCTATTCTGGCATCCTGATCATAATTTACTCCTTGTTGAGGCTCGGATAAGAACAACTGTTCGAACAATCATTAAAGTAATGTCTAGTTTCTGGGAAATTGGTTTCAGCTTAGCAAGGGGATAAGAAAACGAAAAAAGACAAGATTGAATCTGGTTAATGTTTTGGTTGTTTAAATCATTTGAAACTCTCCTATGTAACTCTTGTCTTTATCATCCTAAACATTACAACAGATGGAAAGTTTTTGAAAAATGTGTTATCAGGCAAAGCAAAAAAGAACAGGAAATTTCTTAGGATAGGAAACCCACATTCTAACTTTGTTCATTAAATCAGCGAGCGCCCCACAAAGTCTTATCCTATTTTGTTAATGGTTGAGTGTGGGATAGACAGACAGTGCATGCCCAGCTGAGGTAATGATGCTCGTAACAATCATGAACGGAAGACACTTGCAAAGGAAGAAGATTCTTGCCTGTTGGCAGCAATGACACGCGTCACACAGACAAATAGTTGGACGACACAAGGCCATCAACAGTACTGACGCGCATCTTGCCAAAAAACAGACGAATTACATGCACGCACCAGTAGCAGTCAACCAGTAAAAGTGCATTTCAGAATCTCATCTGATACGGTGCTGAGGCTATAACAGAGGAACACCCCAGCACCCCTACCTTCTGAGGCTATGACAATGTGCACTGTGTTTAAAAGATTTGAGTGATTCAATGTTTTTTGACTCAAACGCCAAAGGATTCAAAAAGCCTCGGTTGCTAGCCCTACCAGTGACTGTAAGTCTCTGAATACTAAATGACCAAAATGCAAATCATATCATATTGGCACATTCCAGGTGCCCATTTTGTCTCAACAGCACCACTATTACAATGTGGCCAAGATCCCAGAATGCATCTTTAAATGATGATCTGAACACTTAAGTTCAACAGCTGTTCTCCATTTCATGACATGTTGGGAACACGGCATGATTAGCACAAATTGGGATATGGGGGAGGGGAACGGTTGTGGAAAATTAGAATTTCAACACACAGGTAATAGTACTCAACGATATACTACCACATTTTATACCAATAATTTTACAGTGTAGGAATATTACAGTTTGCAGAGGGTATTTTCGGGTATCCCATAAAATGCAACACACAAACAAAGGGTACCATAGTGTATATAATTAACAGGGTGGTTTGAACATTGAATGTTGACTTTATTTGAGAATACATACAAATTTTGCTGCTTACTTGGTAACTTTGTAAAATACAGCTCTATAATGTGTCCTGTTACAAAACACATTGGACTGTAGTTCAAAATCAGGAAAATACAAACACACACTTAAACTTTCCCAATGATGCTTTCATAGTATCACAGAACATCTATTAGATCCTGTAACTATAGCATCACTGGATCGGTGTGATCCCCATGCAAAATATCAAAGAAGCCTTACCCTTCTGTGGTTAGACAGAAGTCCTTCCCATCCTGGCAGACCTCCACGCCATCCAGGGTAGTCACTCCCAGGGTGGGTAGAGGGGGCTGAGGAGGGGGTACAGAGGATGCTGGTGGAAGGGGGAAGCTCCTACAGCCATCTCCCTCCACCAGCCCCTCAGGGGAGTAGCTGGCCTCCAGGGCGACGCCTGGATGGGCTGTGTTGGGGTCCGTGAGGGAATGAATCTGAGGATCGAGACCGTGGTCAGTAAGCTCGCCCCCTCTATGGGTCAACAGACTGACCTAAACGAAAAAGAGCATGTGTCCACTACACTCCAGGCTTCTTTTTCTGCCTACCAGATACCCCCTCTGTCTCTCTCTATGTCTCTCTCACTCTCCATGGACAGGGCTTTGCAGAGGAGTGGGATTAGTGTCTCTTTTGATTACGGAGGCTGGGTGGGTGACGTCAGCCTGGCCTGGCATTCTCTCAGCCAAACGGGCACACAGTGCAGGAGATCTACTGAACTTGAAACAGGCACACCATACAGCCTGACATTCCCTGTGCTCTGTTAGATTGGATCACTGAGTGTAGTGTGCAGCTGTTTACACAGTCTGATAAAGGAGATGTTTAACTCCTTCAGTCCCCCACCATCATCACCACCGCTTTCTCTCTCCCTCTGTTATTCCGTCTCCCTCTACACGTGTGTCCTGTCACTCTCATCAGAGTGGATTTGGACAATTCAAGGGAATTAGCCCAGGGATCAAGGGCTCAGGATGCAGTGAGGATATATATAGCAGCAAGCAGCAGGACAGCTATGTCTACACAAACTCAGCATCAGTCACAGCACTGTAAACTCCACAACACACATCATGTGGTTGAGGAAGAGAATGACCGGCCACTGCCAGTCAACCTGTTCATTTAATGGCTTACTGATAGATTTTCCACTTGCCTGTGCACAAACCACTGATTGATGTACAATGGTTGTTAGCCTTATCTAACTGATTGTGTGTGGTCTATAGGACATCATTGTATATACAGTATGCCAAAGGTTCTGTGCAATGTCAATGACACAAGAAGGACTGATATTCCAGAGACTGCATCTGTTTGAATCACAATTTCTATCTTCTGGAGGACTTAAAGTCTCAATGTTTTGAGATATGAGACACCCATGATCATGAGGGTTTGCTGTCAGAATGGTATCTACACAGCCTCAATAGTCTCCACACAGCAGAAGAAATTACATCCTAAGGTTTTCATGTTTATTAGCATCTGAACACACTAGCGCCTCCTGTGTACATCAATATGCACCTCACCACTTCGCACAACACTTGCTATCTGTTTTTTACAACTTCATACTTCCATTCATACTTTTGTAGCCATGGAATCTGACCAGAGTATAGTACTGTGGTGCCAACATCTTGCTGTGGGGATTCTTCACATCAGCTGAGACTGGGCATCTTTTTAAAATTGTAGAAAGCATGAATGGAGCAAAATACAGAAAGATAACCTGATTCAGGAAATTCACCCAAGCACAAGGCCAAAGCCACATTGCGGTGGCTCAAGAACAAAAGGGTGTCCCAGTCCTGCAATGATCCAGTCAAAGTCCTGATCTTAATTCCATGGTAGGTGAACTTTTGGCCAAGTCTGAGGTCCTGAGCACTCTGGAGCAGGTAGAAAACCATCCCAACTTTTGCTGGTTGGGTTTTAAGAATTTTAAGTTGGGATGGCTGGAACATGTAAAACTAACTGTATTTGTTTATTTCTAGCACGTAGGTTTAAACTAGGGATGCACCGATACCAGTATCGGGTATCGGGCCGATACTGGGCTCATTTACTCGTACTAATAGAAGTATGCCGATACCATGCGCCGATACCACGTCATAGAAACATTAAGTGAAACTCGATGGTTGTGTCGCCTCTGGACGCATGAGTATAGAATATAGAACTCAAATTGGTAGAGCGGGAAGACGGAGATGTCAGCAATGACAAAAGTAGAGGGCAAGCTCTGCTCTGCTAAATTGTCAAGAGGATGAAAGGGAAAAACAATAATTTAACACAAGCAATTTGATCAAACATCGTTAGACACAACACAGCGCAGAGTTCAATGAGTGTGCTAATGCTAGCAGTGCAGAACCACAACAACAGCTAAATCCAACACTTGAGAAGCGAAATAAAATGTCCAGAGACAGCCCGCGGGCAGAAAAAAAAATGAAAGAGCAGAGTATGAAAAGATTTATTGAATCGCGCACATTTTACTATTGCACGAGCATCAGAGCAGAAAAGCAACGCCCTGCCCGTTCAGAGTATCAAACTGGCTAGTGAGGTCAGGGAACAGTAACTGGCTGTGTCTTTGTATGCGCACGTTTGTGTCGAACTGTCAGTGTCTGTCACATTCATATAAAAGTAGCCATCGTCTGAGCCACAACTCAAGGTAAGAAGCTAGCTAGCTAGCTAGCTTTCACAACTCGATAGCCACAATGGATTAACGTCATGTAGGTTACGTTAGAGATTCGGCAGCAGCAATAAGACCTCCGGTTTTCGTATTTTGCCTTCAAAATAAAAGTCTGCGGTAAAACGTTATATACATTCGTCGGCAACAATAAGACTTAATATTTTCGTATTTTGCCTGTTGCCACCGGCCGTTTTAAAAGCTTATTAGCCTGAAATAGGCCTACTAGTATCTTACTACTTCTGAAAAGTCATAAGAATTGAGCAATTGGTAGCGAGACTGAAGACGAACTTTACACTGACAAAGCTATTTAATTTCATGGCACAACAAAATAACTGACTTTTTCGTCAAGTGAAAAGATGAGAAAATCGTGGAAACACCAGAACCCGGTCCACAACATGTTTATAGGGGAGAAAACTTTTGTTTTTTTACTGAAAAAACCTAGTGCAGCTTTAAGTACTTGGTATCGGTACTCGGTATCGGCAAGTACCCAAATGTAAGTACTCGTACTTGTACTCGACCGGAAAAAAAAGTGGTATTGGTGCATCCCTAGTTTCAACAGTTACTCTTAGTAACTTTTATACAGCAGGTATCTTTGGTCTTATCTCTCAACTCAATCTTGTGACAAGTTGAGGTACTAACTTTCACCAACTATTACTAGCCTGTATTACTATATTTAGTAACCAGGTAGGGCTTGCTAGCCAGCCTGCTAGCTGGTCAGTAGCCAGCTTGATAGCTATAAAACAGTGCAAGGTAACAGTTCAGTTGTTGTTTAATTTGCTATGTCGGCAAACTAACTTCATGGTAACTTTAATCTTAACTAATACATTTATTTATTTTTATCTTCTCATAACATTCACACAATCCAGTTTTTATTTTGTGCTGCCAAACTAGGCTGTAAACACACATCCCGCTAAGCCGTTCAAATATTCTATTAGAGCCCTTTGAATCTTCTGAGTGCACTTACTGGTATGAACAAACCAAAAATATATACAACAGAAGAAATGAGAATCAAGTCAATTTTATATTTTAATTCAGAAATAAACAAAATAAAATCGTTTTTTTTGTTTTGAATTGGAAATCAAATATTTGAAAAATATTATTTTTTCGTTTTTCCATTACCCACATTAATCCTAAAATTAAAAGGTACACGCCCGGCCCACGGACCCTGCTACGCGTCCCTTGGCCCTACATAAAAAAAAATAGCTAACAGGTAATATAGACGGTAGACCACAAACCCTTGTGCAGTAAGAAGGGTTTCCATGCACAATTCCCTGTCTTATTCACTTGACGACTTCATTTGTTACCTGGACCTATATTGATAGTTATTGCATCAGTGTCATTCACGAATGAAAGAAAAACGGACGTTAGTGTGCCATGAAATTAAATAGCTTTGATAGTGTTAAGTTCGTCTTCAGTCTCGCTACAGTCGCTAGCATGGGTTCAATTCGTATGACTATTCCAAGTAGTAAGATACAAGTAGGCCTATTACTGGCCAATAAGGTATTAAAACGGCCAGTGGCAGAAGCCATACAGTTCGTAGCTATTTGTGGTGGAAGTAAACTTCATAAGAAACGTTGGTCAATTTAGCACAATCCTTAATGGTGTCTAGCTAAATACTCAAACTTAACGTAATGTTAACGCGCAACAAAATGATCTAATGTTGAGACGCAATTTTATGACGAGACCGTATGTCCCTATCGGTCCCAATAGTATACTAGCTAACTATATACTAAACAGTACGTACTTCCAGTATGTAGTATGCGATTTGAGATTCCCACTGGACAGACAGCGGCTGTTTATCAATTCCAAGTACGCTAAGAACGTACTTGTGTCCTTCAGAAGAACGTTCTTGCCAAGCGTCCCTGAGAGTATGGTCTTACAAGAACGCGAGGACAGAGAACACGCCTATCTGGATTGAGATGCATGTGTACTTGGCTGTTGCGCAATACCGTATGCTCAGCTGGGCGCAGATCATTTAGGCAGCCACATGAAAACACTGGCATTATCAGCGCAACATTTAAAACCCTACTAAATAAAGTACTTAATAAAGTTAAAGACAAACTCAAAACTAGTGTTTGTCATTTCATAGAATGCGTACTAAAATGTTATTTAACGTTAAAAGTGTTATGGTACCCCCGTGTGAATTGCCTTGTCTGTACCTCTCTATACAGATATATATTTGTGTACCTAATTTCTATTTAGCCTATCTGTACCTCGTGAATTTCACGAGCACATTAACGAGCTAGCTACCAGCGGTAAAAAGCTGAGGTAAAAGATAGTCAAGACAACCGATTAAACACACACACATATAGGTATGTGTATATATATATATATATATATATATATATATATAGAGAGAGAGAGAGAGAGAGAGAGAATGGAAAAAAGCAGAAGGGCACTGCTGGCAGTGACTATCGGGTCGCTTTACTTGAAAGCTGAGGAGGCAGCTGAGCAAAGACACCTGATCCAGAGGAGGGCCAGAATGAGACAAAGGAGGATGGCGAGGCTACATCATATGTTGGCACTTGTCTTTCTCAATGTAAGTGATGGAATAGTAACCAAACTATTTTACTTAAGTTGACACCTTAATGGAAACCCCAACCATCTCATGATGGAGTTTCAGTTGGCAACTGCTTGTTTCCAATTCCGCAGGCTGATTCAGAAGTTTTAAACGGTCCAAATCATCTTGGACCACAAATTACACAGTATAGCAATGACAATTAACCAATTCACAATAAGTTAAGGTGTTTAGTATCATCAGTTATAAACATTTATTTACAACAACATGTGGAATAATGGACTAAAACCCTTTATTGAATAAAATCAAACAGAATTATTTTCAGAATTATACTACATATTTTTTTTAATCAATGTCATATAGTAAAACATTATCATTTTTAAATAGGATGGAACTCCCCAGAGTTATGCTGTAGTCAATGACCAAGTGCCCATCCTCAAGATCGTCTTCTTGGATGAAGACACAAAACCAGGCTTCAGGCTCGCCAGGGACACCATCCAACTGTTTGTCCAGGTCCTGCCAAGAAAAAAAAGGCATGGTTGGAGCCACGAGATGAAGGTGTACATGTTTATCTACTGGCTTGCATGTGGTGCCTCATACCGTGTGACATCTGATGCCTTTTCAATGCCAGTGGCTACAGTCTGCAAAGCTGTACACAATGTGGTGGATGAAATGACCATCCTCCACCGCATCATCCATTTCCCCAAGACAGATGAGATGGAGGAGGTGGGGGCAGGTTTTGCTCATCTGGCCGGTCATGAAGCCTTCTGCGTCGCTGCAGGAGCAATTGACGGGTGCCTCATCAGAATCCGTCCACCTGCTATGCCACACAAAAAAAGTTACTTGAACCGCAAGCTCTTTCCGTCAGTTATCCTGCAGGGCATTTGTGACAGCAGTGGAAAATTCATAGATGTCTACATTGGCAACACAGGTTCTGTGCACAATGCCCTCCTCCTGCGGAGATCCCCAATGTTCAAAGAGTCCCTTTATCCCCCTGCTGGTTATTTCCTCCTTGGAGACGGTGGATATCCATACCTGCAGCATCCTGTGGCTGTCATCACCCCGTTTCGACAGCCGGTAACTGGTAGGGATATTTACTGGACCTAAATCCAAAGTTGCCAACAAACACACAAACACACAGTGGGCTCCAAAAGTCTGAGTTGACTACCAAGTACTCTTTGTTTTCAACATTCATCAAACACTTAGACATATACAGTGGGGCAAAAAAGTATTTAGTCAGCCACCAATTGTGCAAGTTCTACCACTTAAAAAGATGAGAGGCCTGTAATTTTCATCATAGGTACACTTCAACTATGAGAGACAAAATGAGAAGAAAAAAATCCAGAAAATCACATTGTAGGATTTTTAATGAATTTATTGGGAAATTATGGTGGAAAATAAGTATTTGGTCAATAACAAAAGTTCATCTCAATACTTTTTTATATACCCTTTGTTGGCAAAGACAGAGGTCAAACGTTTTCTGTAAGTCTTCACAAGGTTTTCACACACTGTTGT